>JACEEZ010011004.1:85620-138120 GCA_016584305.1 Chionoecetes opilio
ATCTCTTCTGGTGTCTTTAAGTGGCAAAAACATCTCTTCTGGTGTTTTTAAGTGGCAAAAACATCTTTTCTGGTGTCTTTAAGTGGCAAAAGCATCTCTTCTGGTGTCTTTAAGTAGCAAAAACATTTCTGCTGGTGTCTTTAAGTGGCAAAAACATCTTCTGGTGTTTTTAAGTGGCAAAAACATCTCTTCTGGTGTCTTTAAGTGGCAAAAGCATCTCTTCTGGTGTCTTTTTAAAGTGGCAAAAACATCTCTGCTGGTGTCTTTAAGTGGCAAAAACATCTCTTCTGGTGTTTTTAAGTGGCAAAAACATCTCTTCTGGTGTCTTTAAGTGGCAAAAGCATCTCTTCTGATGTCTTTAAATGGCAAAAACATATCTGCTGGTGTCTTTAAGTGGCAAAAACTTATCTTCTGGTGTCTTTAAGTGGCAAAAACTTATCTTCTGGTGTCTTTAAGTGGTAAAACCATCTCTTCTGGTGTCTTTAAGTGGCAAAAGCATCTCTTCTGGTGTCTTTAAGTGGTAAAAACATCTCTTCTGGTGTCTTTAAGTGGTAAAAACATCTCTTCTGGTGTCTTTAAGTGGTAAAAACATATCTTCTGGTGTCTTAAGTGGTAAAAAACATCTTCTGTTGTCTTTAAGTGGCAAAAACATCTCTTCTGGTGTCTTTAAGTAGCAAAAACATCTCTTCTGGTGTCTTTAAGTGGCAAAAACATCTCTTCTGGTGTCTTTAAGTGGCAAAAACATCTCTGCTGGTGTCTTTAAGTGGCAAAAACATCTCTTCTGGTGTCTTTAAGTGGCAAAAACATATCTTCTGGTGTCTTTAAGTGGCAAAAACATCTCTTCTGGTGTTTTTAAGTGGCAAAAACATCTCTTCTGGTGTCTTTAAGTGGCAAAAACATCTCTTCTGCTGTTTGTAAGTGGCAAAAACATCTTCTGTTGTCTTTAAGTGGCAAAAACATCTCTTCTGCTGTTTGTAAGTGGCAAAAACATCTTCTGTTGTCTTTAAGTGGCAAAAACATCTCTTCTGGTGTCTATAAGTGGCAAAAGCATCTCTTCTGGTGTCTATAAGTGGCAAAAACATCTCTTCTGGTGTCTTTAAGTGGCAAAAACATCTTCTGTTGTCTTTAAGTGGCAAAAACATTCTTTACGGTAGCTTGTGTGGGGGCAGAAGGAGTGAGGTACTGAGTTGTGGTTCTCCCCTTACTGCCTCCTGAGCTCCTCCCAGTGTCATCAGAGCCGGGTCTCGAGTTTCGCCTCAAGGAGTTACTGCGGGACCAATGTGGTTTGCTGTGGCGTGTGTCGAGCTGAACCTGTTATTACGTTACGTGGGTCTTGTCGATCTGTTACAGCATCAACGTCGACCCCTATTCGCGCCTCCTTGCGTTTAACCCCTTGAGGCCCAGAACGTAATTTCCATTGGAATTTGTATACCATTAGACGATTTTTAGTGACTATAAGCAACATTTTATAAATATGACCTGTTTTGTATCCTTGTCCACTAAACTAATGTGGTATATTCAGTGACTTCGTAATTTTATGGCTCGACAACAGACGATTTTTTATGGAAAAGGAGATATCTGGGCGTGAATGGGTTAATTAACTGATCTGTATAGTATTTGTCCACGACGCAAGTTACAATGGTATAGACTCGGGAAATTGAATAGAATCGTACCTCAGTTACCCTCTTCGCTAAGTACCAAATGACCAGTTTACCTACCGTCAATAACACTATAGTCGCCACTGCACTAATGTCGCCAGGTGCCATATATTACGAATTTCAGCATCACTACAGATTTGTATGTGTCATTAAAGAGGCATGCACAGTAGTTTATATTATGTACTACGTGTCTTCAGTGCCACATACAAGTCTGTAGTGATGCTAAAATTCGTAATATTCGCCTGTGAAATACGCCTGGCGACATTAGTGCAGTGGCGACTATAGTGTTATTGACGGTAGAGAAAGTGTACCTCGCTTTCTTTTCCTTTCTCTTCTACTCTATTTCCTTCTCATATGTCAAGTAATGTGTTAGTTTTCTTTAGTTCTATAGGCGTGAGTTGTGGTGATCATATGTATGTGTGTATATGTGGAGGAAGGGAGGGAGGATGGATGGAGGGAAGGAGGAAGGTGGAGGGGGAGCGGGTCACAAGTGGGTGAAGGCCATCCACCACGTACCACCACCACCACCACCACCACACTCTTCCTCCCCACGATAATATCTCCAGCCCGTCACTACCGCCACACCTCTCACTTCACCACACACAGACCCGTCACATCACCTTGGATATACCTTATAACATCACTATCAAGTCTTAGCATAGCCCCATAAGCATAGTTACCACATCCACCCAATCACCACTCGTTCACATGTTATTCACGCATCTCATAGCCTTCCCAGTTGGCTCTGTGCCCTTAATAAAATAACCTGGTATTGATTATATTGTTGGTCTGCCAAATTAACGAGAACTTCAATACTGGGAAGAGTAGGGAATGCAGGAGGTAGTGGTAGTGGTGGTGGTGGTGGTGGTGGTGGTGGTGTTCTTGGCTATCCGTCCCCACCCCTTGACATAACAATACCCACTGGCCAACGCTAGCAATATGGCACTCTGTTCACCCATCTGTATGATTATAAATGTCTGTGGCTCTCAAGTGGGGTATAGAGCATGAGGGAGGAGATATAGGGGGGGGGGGAAGGGGGGGAGGAGGTTGGGCATGTCTCCAAGAGTGCCACAAAGTCATGAATTAAGGGAGAGAGCGGGGTATGCTAGGCTAGGCTAGGCTAGGCTAGAACACCACCACCACCACCACCACCACTACCTCGGCACATTTACATCAGCTTGCGGAAGTGAACAGTCCCGATCAGCCAGTCTTGAGTCCTTTAATACGAGTCCTACAGCTGGTCCCCCTCCCCTTCCCCTTCCCTAACCCCTTCCCCTTCATTTCCCCTACCATACTGTACACCACCACTCCCCCCACCCCCTACCGCCTAAACTCTCCTTCCCTCCCTCGCTCTCAAATGATAGTTGGTTTTTCCTACTTCCTCCGTACTCACTACTCATCCGCCAAAGGAATAATATTGGTCTTCCTGGCGGGGCGTGAAGGGCCAGCAGGGTACAGAGGGTGCTGTGTTTCGGGGGGTCGGAGGATCTCGGCCAGGCGCTGCGCAGATCAATAAGACTCTAGCATCGCACTCGCATCCTGCACCTCCTAGCATGGACTCCCCCGACGGGCTGAGGGATGCCGCTGCCTCCCACCCACGGCTAGGAGCACAGGAAAACTTGCTGCGTCCTTCCCAAACTCTATATAATTAAATAGAAGCGATATATGTCCCTTAAAACACTTAAATTAGTCGTTGATATTGATAAGGAGCACAGGAAAACATGACAAGTCTTTCTCAAACTATATAATGAAATGAAAGCGAGAAATGTCCCTCAAAACTTAAATTAATCGTTGATATTGATAAGAAGCACAGGAAAACTTGATGCGTCCTTCCCAAGCTCTAAATAATGTAATAGAAGCGAGATATGTCCCTTAAAACACTTAAATTAATCGTTGATATTGATAAGGAGCACAGGAAAACTTGACGCGTCCTTCTCAAGCTCTAAATAATGAAATGGAAGCGAGATGTCCCTCAAAACTCTTAAATTATTCGTTGATATTGAGGAGCACAGGTAAACATTATACGTCCTTCCCTAGCTCTAAATAATTAAATGTAAGCGAGAAATGTCCTGAAGAAGTCGAAGAGTGTAGGGGTAACGCCTTATAGTATCCCAAAACACATAAATTATTCGTTGATATTGATAGTTTAACACACACACACACACACACCACCATGAGCCCTAATGAATGAGGAAGGGACAGCGGCGTGGTCAGAGGTGTGTGGTCCCTCTGCGGAAGTATAGCGTCTCCCATCTGCCTCCTGCTACTTCTTTGCCTCCGCCACCAGTCCTGCGGCGTAGTAGAAAAACCAAAATACACTGCTCGAGCCTCTGTGAAGTGCAAACAAAGGCTCGTGTAAGAATACGGAGAAGGGGAGATGTGTGGGTACTTTTGTGTGGTAATGATTGAGGCGAATGGCAACTGTGACGGAGTAGGAAGTTGTGGCGAGCTGCGGCGGGCATCCCATTCACCACCTCAGCCCTGCTCCTCCCTGCCCCTCCCTGCCCCTCCACTCCCTGCCTTGCTTCACTTCCTTCCACACACAAACACATCAATACATAAACAAACAACAACCTCAAAGCCAGGATCCATTGATGTAGAGAGGAAAAAAATAGAAAAAACATCCAAACGTCGAGATGTTGCATAGCGCGTTCGTGACCTTGGACTGGGATTTTGACTTGCTCCGTGCGGCAGTCGGGAAAAAAATACAGAAATTGCACACTCCTTCGGTCCTTCCCTTCCCAAACGAGAGGCACATCCTTTTATCCCTCGTAACCATGCTGCAACCAACCACCAAGGCACAGACTCGCCATAATGCAACAAGGATATAAATTGGCTATGTCTGGTTTCAGTTCTTGCCTCATTTGGCGGGAGTCTGTATGGGCATGTCTCATAGATCGCTGTGATCGTCGCCTTGATGCTGACGTGTTGCTGTTCCTTTCCAGTCCTCGCTCACACTTCCTGTTGTTGTATTGCGAGACAAGAGAGACAGATATAGACAGAGACAGACACAGACACAGACACAGAGAGAGAGAGCAGACACAGAGACAGAGACACACAGAGAGACAGAGACAGACACAGAGATACAGAGACAGACACAGAGAGACAGATACAGAGACAGACACAGAGACAGACAGAAACAGACATAGACACAGAGACAGAGAGAGACAGACGGGAGACAGGCACAAAGAGACAGACAGAGACAAACACAGAGAGAGAGATGCGGGAAAGAATCTCTCATTTCCTCATATCCTTAGCTTAGTTTATAGGCTACATTGTGCATGAAATAGATTCCCGTTTGCTAGTACATCCTGCCTCGCTTGGATGTGGTGGATAGTAGAGTGGTAGATAGTGGTGGTAGAGTGGATGCTGGTGATGTGGCTGGGTAGGTGGTGGGTGGGCAAGGCTGCAAGGACACCCTCCCTGTAGCTCCTCCTCTTGCCTTAACCCCTTGAACCTTATTATATGGGGCCGTCCGTTGACTTTCCTTCCGCAACTCTTTCCATTCCTGTAGGTGACTCTTATCTCCCACGTCAACGGAAAAGTCGTGGACACCTCAAATGGCGAGGCAGTTTAGATATCTATGCCCAAAAGCGTAGTGGTGATCGAGTATTTATATTGTACTCGCTATATTGGTAGTGTTGGAGGTCGAGTGGTACCGTTGATAACACTATAGTCGCCACGGTGCACTAATGTCGCCAGGCGCTACATATTACAAATTTCACCACTAATGCATTCACTACAGACTTTTATGTGACACAGAAGAGGCATTACAGTAGTTTATGTTATGTACCTGTCTTCAATGACACATGCAAGTCTATTGTAGTGATGCTATCATTCGTAATGTATGGCGCCTGGCGACATTAGTGCACCATGGCGACTATAGTGTTATCTACGGTAGCTTATAGAGTTGGAGTGCGAGCAAGAGTAGTCACTAGCCCGGAACTCTCATGTCTGCTCTGTTCACCGCCTTGGTTCTGCGGTGGTGGTGGTGGTGCGTCTGTCTGGCCTTGTAAGTTGTAGGTAGCTGGCGTGTTTTGTCAGACCGGAAGTAGTGTGACAAGTTTACTACATTCTTATTATCGACTGAGGCAAATATACAGACTGGAAGACGTGGTGCGAATGTTATACGTCCTTACTGCTCTTCCCTTGACCAATCGTGAATGTATCTTGATTTGACATTGCCAGAATCAAGGTTTATATCATAACTTTCCGTTTTAGGTTTTTCCTTATGGATACTCGAGAAAAAAGAAAGAAAATCATATCCCAATGACGCAACCATGAGTGAAATCAGTTCATATATAATATTAAAATACCAATATAAGGGTAAAATAGCTGAAAATCCGGTTAATTAGTGTTACATGGAGAGTCAGGGAAGCCAGCACGCCGCGATGGCCCAAATGCCCCCACTCTATCAAGCCTGTCCATCATAGTCCCCGCCACCCCAGACACGCAAGATGAAGCTGGCTTGCGTCCCCATACCGGGAGTGACCAACAACGGACGTATCCCACGATTCTGGAACCTCTCTTCATATGGGTCATGGGTAAGAGATGAGGCGAGGTGGAGAGAGAGAGGGAGAGATCGCTTCCACCACTCCTGCGATCTGAGGCGACTGGCTGTGGTCGAGGGAGGGGGTTACTAACTTACTTCACCTTTTTTTCCCGCTTATTTACACTTTTGTTACCTTATATGGCCGTGTGTGTGTGTGTTGTGTGTACGTGTGGGTGTGTGTGTGTTGTGTGTGTATTCATCTAGTTGGATTTTTACAGGGCCTGAGCTACCCTCGTATGGCCCCGTCTCCATATCTACATTTTATCACTCATCTTTGTGTGTGGTGTGTGTGTGTGTGTGTGTGTGTATGTGTACGTGTGTGTGTGTGTGTGTGTGTGTATGTGTACGTGTGTGTGTGTGTGTGTGTTGTGTGTATGTGTATGTGTGTGTGTGTGTGTGTGTGTGTATGTGTACGTGTGTGTGTGTGTGTATTCATCTAGTTGGATTTTTACAGGGCCTGAGCTACACTCGTATGGCCCCGTCTCCATATCTACATTTTATCATTCATCTTTATACTGCTGTGTGTGTGTGTGTGTGTGTGTGTGTGTGTGTGTATGTGTATAGGTAGGTAGGTAATGCCACAACAGCGTTCAGACATAAAACAACTGGTTAATTTCCACATGAGCGACTAGCCATTAGGGGAAAAATATGTTGATCAAGAAGCTTAGGAAACTGTGACCTCAATACTTTCCTTTCCGTCAATATTTGGATTAAAGCGACCTTGTTAATCTTACGCCCAAATATTTACCTCCTAAGAGTTGCCTTATAAATGTTGACTCAGTGCATAGGGGAGGCCTCTTTGACATAGGGGTTTATGACATCACTTAGAGCACATAAGAAGTTTCATAGTGGATGTGATCAAAGGAACAAACGTGGTTATTCAATGTTTAAGTTTATGAAAGATATAGTAATGGTGTTTTTTATGATGATCGTTATGTTAATTAAGTATCCTTCATCTTCATAGGTAATATGGAGGGTAGGGGAATTTTTTTTTTTTTTTTTTTTTTTTTCTTTTTTTTCTCTTTTTTCTACGTTGGAGCCTAAAGGCCGTGTCACACGGACACTTTTTCCGGCATCTATTGGTATTTTGCTACCAAAAGATGCCTGTAGTGGTGGCGAACAAATGCGCGTTCGTAACATGGCGTTTCGGCTACGAGCATCTTCTTGCACGATTCATAAGTCTGGAATTGAAGAATACGATTGAAATGAATACGATTGAAGTCTTCTTGCACGATTCATAATGTTAGTTTTGTCAAAATTGCTTGCTGGTCCCGGAAGATGCCAGAAGAAGATTCCCCCCCCCCCCCCCACCCACACACACACAGACCCCAATCACACTCACAGACCCTTCCCTTTACACGCGCGACACACTCACATATAGGCGCCCAACCCCTCAATATACTGGCATAAACCTAGCACAGGCTGGCATAGCCTAAACAAGGGGTAGGCCTTGTTCCTGGGACACTAACACACACCCATGACCTACATAACACCAAATCATAGACGTCAGAACTCATCCTTCCTCCCTCTCTACAGCCATCACAGCCAATATTTCACCTATTTGAGCCTATTTTCGGGTTTGTGCATTGATATTCTCCCTATTTACCTTTGCTCAGCCTTGCATACAGCCAGTAATGCCGTGTTTTAAGGCAAACAATGCTCCCATAGCCATGAACACCCCCGCGCCCCAACATGTAAACACGCCGTGACGTCACAGGCGGCGGCTTGCCGCCCGGCAGCCCAGCTCCCTATCCCTTACTAAACCAAAACACATCAAATACATAATATAATTAATAAATCAACACGGATAAAGTAAAATAAAGTTAAATAGGACACAATAAGCCTAAAAAAACGATGAAATAACGAGGAATTAATTAAATATTGGGTATCAAAATATGCCCGAAAAAGACGCAAATTTACCACAACACAGATCGACTTTTTAATAAAGGGTCTATAATTCGTGAAAACATATGGGGAAATACTATATGACGTGTGTATCTTATAAACAGTAACAGATCCTAGTTTAGTCATGAAACAATGGAGCAATACACGTTTTGTATTTTCGATAATTTGGCCCTTTCAACCAATGAGTCAGATGTATTTCTCCAGTAAACACGTGAAAAACACGTCCCATAGGCACATACAGACACACTGCGGCTGTAGGCATAGCTAATCACACGCAAATAACCTCACAGCTCATTTAGAAGGAGGAACAAGGATGACGTAAAATTATAAATAAATGCCCTTCAAAAAAAAAAAATACAGCCTCCAAGCTCGCGATTTCTACGTAAAACGATGCGGAAATGTCGAAAAATATGAAAACTCACAAAAATCCCCCTGTATTTAGCGTAAAAAAAGAATTATCAACAAAATACGCTGAAATGTACGGGATTACTAAACATTGCATCATACTTCTTTTGCGTAGGCCTTAAATTTCGGAGATTTTTATATGAAAAGTCTTAAAAAGAGCTGGTGTTTTGAACAAGGTAATGCAATCCGATATCAGTGCACGAATAAAAAAGCGAGTTTTCGTTTTAAATACGTAATCGGCAACTCGTAACCTCAGAATTCCCACGAGCCAATCAGCGGCCTGGCTACGCTGTCAGCCAATCAGAGTTCAGGAACTAGCTGGGCGGCCGTGTTTACTTATTATGCCAGATATATAGACATATTTAAGAGTGAATAAGGTGAGATTTACCCTTAAATACCCTATTTATGGCATATTAGTGATGATAAGAGTATTGTTAAGTGATAAATATAGATTGAACGATAATATATTGCCGAAAATAGGCTCAAGTAGGCTGTGATGGCTGCAGAGAGGGAGGAAGGATGATTTTTACGTCCATAATGTGGTTTTATGTAGGTCATGTATGTTTGTTAGTGTCCCAGGAATAAGGCCTACCCCGTGTTTAGGCCTATGCCAGCCTATTTTAGCTCTATGCCAGTATATTAGAGGGGGGGGGGGGGCGCCTATATGTGAGTGTGTGTGTGTAAAGGGGAGGGTCTGTGTGTGTGGGTTACAGGGAGTTTCGTACACAAGTTGTTTCGTACCCAGGTTTTGTTAGTTGTTTTGCTCACAGATTTTGAGTTTTTTCGTACATACCTGGTGTCATTTCGTAACTAGTAGTTAAGTTCAACTCTGACCCCCTCACACACACACACACAGACCCCCCCTCCACACGTGTGATGTGTGTGATGGTGAAATAGCCTAGTTGAACACTATGCTAAGGGTCGTAGTTACCTCAGGGTGTGTATCTGTATAAGATTCTTAGAGGCTGAAGACATCGATGGTTGTTTTCTTATCTCCCTCAGACACCCTTGGGAATTGAGGAGCATCAGTATAATTATGTAATAGTAAAATAGCCTACTTAAAATACTATGCTAAGGGTCGTTACCTCAATGTGTGTATTTGTATAGGGTGTTTAAAGGCTGAAGACATCAATGGTTGTTTTCTTATCTTCCACAGACACCCTTGGGAGTAGAGGAACAGATATCCCTTCGTGGCGCCGAGGTGGAGGTTGCCAGTGACTACACCAAGCGGCGCAATGTCCTGCGTCTGGCCACCCCCGGGGGCTCGCAGCTCCTCCTGCAGGCAGACACAACCCCTGAGATGCTGGCGTGGCTTCAGACCCTTCAGAACAACTGTGCCATACAGGTCAGTACACACACACACACAAAGGTAATCTCAAGAAAAGAAAAGGAAGAGTACAAAAATGGGAAAGGATTACAGTTTACAACACAATTTTTTATAACAAAGGAATAATCTGGAAGCAAAGAGGTTAAGAATACATACCGTACTGTAAAATGTAACAAAATAACTATAGTTTGTATGTAATGCCTAACTCACCTGGCTCATCCACTCTTTAGGAAGGTGAATGTGACAGCAAGACCCCCATGAACAACAACATCTCGCCCCAGACCGGCAACAAGGCCATGAGGAAGCTGACATCCCTGAGGACGCGCTCACCCACTGGCCAGTCCCCATCCATCAAGACTCGCAAGCCCGGCGGTGTAGGTGAGTAAAGGGCAGGAGGAGGCTGACCTAGGATAATATATAAAGACGTATCTCTATATATAAAGACGATACCTCTCTATATAAAGACGATACCTCTATATATAAAGACGTACCTCTATATATAAAGACGATATCTCTATATAATGACGATACCTCTATATATAAAGACGTACCTCTATATATAAAGACGATACCTCTATATATAAAGACGTACCTCTATATATAAAGACGATACCTCTATATATAAAGACGTACCTCTATATATAAAGACGTACCTCTATATATAAAGACGATACCTCTATATATAAAGACGTACCTCTATATATAAAGACGTACCTCTATATATAAAGACGATACCTCTATATATAAAGACGTACCTCTATATATAAAGACACCTCTATATACATACTATCCTTGAGTCTGACGGTGCAGGCTGGGAGGTAGTACAGGCCATGGATACTTTACTGTGTGCAGGCTGGAAGGTTTTACAGGCCATGGATACTTTACTGTGTGCAGGCTGGAAGGTTTTACAGGCCTGGATACTTTACTGTGTGCAGGCTGGAAGGTTTTACAGGCCTGGATACTTTACTGTGTGCACTGTGCAGGCAGTTTACTGTGTGCAGGCTGGGAGGTAGTACAGGCCATGGATACTTTACTGTGTGCAGGCTGGAAGGTTTTACAGGCCATGGATACTTTACTGTGTGCAGGCTGGAAGGTTTTACAGGCCTGGATACTTTACTGTGTGCAGGCTGGAAGGTTTTACAGGCCATGGATACTTTACTGTGTGCAGGCTGGAAGGTTTTACAGGCCTGGATACTTTACTGTGTGCAGGCTGGAAGGTTTTACAGGCCTGGATACTTTACTGTGTGCACTGTGCAGGCAGTTTACTGTGTGCAGGCTGGGAGGTATACAGGCCATGGATACTTTACTGTGTGCAGGCTGGAAGGTTTTACAGGCCTGGATACTTTACTGTGTGCAGGCTGGAAGGTTTTACAGGCCTGGATACTTTACTGTGTGCAGGCTGGAAGGTTTTACAGGCCTGGATACTTTACTGTGTGCAGGCTGGAAGGTTTTACAGGCCTGGATACTTTACTGTGTGCAGGCTGGAAGGTTTTGCACGCCTGGATACTTTACTGTGTGCACTGTGCAGGCAGTTTACTGTGTGCAGGCTGGGAGGTAGTACAGGCCATGGATACTTTACTGTGTGCAGGCTGGAAGGTTTTACAGGCCTGGATACTTTACTGTGTGCAGGCTGGAAGGTTTTGCACGCCTGGATACTTTACTGTGTGCAGGCTGGAAGGTTTTACAGGCCTGGATACTTTACTGTGTGCAGGCTGGAAGGTTTTGCACGCCTGGATACTTTACTGTGTGCAGGCTGGAAGGTTTTGCACGCCTGGATACTTTACTGTGTGCAGGCTGGAAGGTTTTGCACGCCTGGATACTTTACTGTGTGCAGGCTGGAAGGTTTTGAACGCCTGGATACTTTACTGTGTGCAGGCTGGAAGGTTTTGCACGCCTGGATACTTTACTGTGTGCAGGCTGGAAGGTTTTGCACGCCTGGATACTTTACTGTGTGCAGGCTGGAAGGTTTTGCACGCCTGGATACTTTACTGTGTGCAGGCTGGAAGGTTTTGAACGCCTGGATACTTTACTGTGTGCAGGCTGGAAGGTTTTGCACGCCTGGATACTTTACTGTGTGCAGGCTGGAAGGTTTTGCACGCCTGGATACTTTACTGTGTGCAGGCTGGAAGGTTTTGCACGCCTGGATACTTTACTGTGTGCAGGCTGGAAGGTTTTGTACGCCTGGATACTTTACTGTGTGCAGGCTGGAAGGTTTTGCACGCCTGGATACTTTACTGTGTGCAGGCTGGAAGGTTTTGCACGCCTGGATACTTTACTGTGTGCAGGCTGGAAGGTTTTGTACGCCTGGATACTTTACTGTGTGCAGGCTGGAAGGTTTTGCACGCCAGGATACTTTACTGTGTGCAGGCTGGAAGGTTTTGCACGCCTGGATACTTTACTGTGTGCAGGCTGGAAGGTTTTGCACGCCTGGATACTTTACTGTGTGCAGGCTGGAAGGTTTTGCACGCCTGGATACTTTACTGTACTTCTTAAAATTAATCAGTGTAAAATGATATACTGTAACAAATCATAGGTTGTTACTCTGATTACTGTATTGGTTTTGTGTGGTACTGTTTATCCATCTTACAGTCTATTTTAAGTATGTATGAACGTATGTTTTAAGTATGTATGTATGTACTGTATTTTCCCTTTTATTTAGCTATTAGTTTATTTGTGTATTTCTTTAGTCATTTATCTATCTGTCTGTCTGTCTGTGTAGCCTATATCTATCTTATATTACTTATATTTATGTTTTATAGCATGTTCAGGTGTGTGCATGTGCCTTCATTGTATACATACTACTTTCAGAGAGCAATACTTCACCGAAATCGATGAATTGGAGGGGTCATCTCAAGAGGCCCTTCACGCGGAAAGTACATCGTGGCTCCCCCGCCGCCACGCCAACACTGCCGGAAGGAGCAACCATCGGGGTGTGCCTAGAGGAGTGCCCACAGGTATGCCTCTTGATGATTAATGTAGCTTAACCTTCCTCTTATATAGTAAATCTTCCAATAGAAAAGGTAAAGGAATTTCCAAAAGACACCTCAATTTGAACATATAATTACTGTAACTCTATGGTTGATGTGGGTCTTGTTACTACCTTGGAATGCACCATAGCAATATCTATTCAGTGTTGGCCACATTCTGCCAACACTAGATTCATATGCTTCCTCATGTATTAAATATGTGTGAACTCAACTTATAAACCTAAATAAACTATGCAACTTGACACATATTAGAGGAATCAAGTACGGTAATCCTGCAGTAAAATGCTATCAAGACCAAGGATGAGTTGGATAATGTTTGATCGTAACTGTTTGTCTTTGCAGTCGCTTGAGAATGAGTACGTTTCCCTGCTTGTGTCGCTGTGCATTGGCGTCGTGGAGAGCCGAGGGTTGCAGACACAGGGCATCTATCGCATCCCCGGCAACAAGGCGTCCGTCACCTACCTAACGGAGATGATCAACAAAGATACTAAGACTATTGATTATGATGATGCCAGGTGAGTGAGACCATCCCTTTATTTCTCTATTTGATTGTATCACATTAATGTTTTCATGTTTATGTATTACGATTTATGGGAACTCTTGCTTAACCCCTTGAGTTAGGAAAGATCTGGACGTGAAGGAGTTAAAGGAGGCAAGGGACATTGAAGCACATTATCTGCCTCGCTTCATCCTGGAGTGCTTCATTTCTACACAAGATTCACACAACAAGTTCTTCCTCCCACAGGTGGTGTGATGTCAATGTTATATCCAGCATGCTGAAGCAGTTCTTTCAGAAGTTGCCGGATCCTCTGTTTACCTGTGAGCTTTACCCACTCTTCATTGAGGCCAGCAAGGTAGACGATCCAAAGCAGAGGATGTTGGAACTGAAAAAATTGGTGAGTCTGCTTGTGAAAAGTTACCGTAATCACATTTTTTATTGAATAATTAATTTGTGTTAGTGTATTACTCAATCATGCCAGGTCTTAAAAGTCTTCAATTACTTTATTTGATACCACAACTACGTATCTTAAAAGTCTTCAGTAATTTTCTTTGATATCACAACTCTGTATCTTAATCTAAAAACTATGATTTATGATGTGTGTGTATTTTACCTTAACAGATTAATGGTCTTAAAACTCTTCAATTATTGTTTTTGATACAACTCAGTATATTTATCTTTATCTATCATATATATATATATATATATATTATATATATATATATATATATATATAAAAAAAAAAAAAAACTTATTCTAAACAGTAAGATTTATAATGTGTGTGTATTTTACCCTCGGCACAGATTCATGAGTTGCCGTACCACCATTACGAGACGCTGCGCTTCCTCTTGATGCATCTGAACAACATCGTCACCAACTGCGACACCAACAAGATGGACGTGCGCAACCTGGCCATCGTGTTCGGCCCCACGCTGGTCCGCTCCGGCGACGACAACATGGTCACGATGGTCACCGACATGTCCCACCAGTGTCGTATTGTTGAGACGCTCATCAGCCACGTGAGTTATTTGCTGTACTGACTGTTATTGCCACACAGGAACCATATAGTACAGTCAACAATGATTTAACGGACCTCAGTTTAACGGATTTCGGATTTAACGGACTCCATTCGCTACCGGACAAGCGAACTAAACATTCAAAAATTCCGCTGCTTGAAAAATGTGTCCGTTAGGTCAGAGCTTAAAATTAATGTTGTAATACACTGATTCTAACAAGGCTATATCCATCCTGTAATACCGAGATGTATCCTTATTCATGTCACGTTATGTGTAGACTCAAGTCGTGGGGTAGTTAGTGGGGAGTTTTAAAAGGAGGTTAGACAGTGTTATGGATGGGGATGAAAGGTGGATGTAGGTAGTGTTAAGTAACAGGAACTACCACGTGTAGGTCTCCCAACCTCTTGTAGCTTCCTTATGTTCTTATGCTTGTTAGAATCAGTATATAATGTTGTACTGTAAAATTAATGTGTCCGAGCAGTGCAGGTGTTCTTGCCAAATCCAGCCTGTAGCGCCAGTCACTGTCTACCTCCCAACCTAGCTACTCTGTCTGGTTGTGCTTGTGATTGTTTCTCATTTATTTTGTTTGTGAAATGCTGTGTCTATATTTCCGTGTAGCACATTGAGCGTTGCTTTGACTATTGACAGACCGCTTGGTTCTTCTCGGAGGATGAGGGAGAACAGTTTTCCCCGCCTCTCCTCGACCTTCCCATGACGCCGAGCCCTGCCACTGACGGCCTCCTGCTCCCCATTGAGCCAGAGACGCCCTCCAGTCAGTCCCTCCTGCTCCACAATATCCAGAAAGTTGAAGGTAATGTGGTGACCTCTTGTGTCAGAAACAGGAACTACCTCGTGTAGGTCTCGCGGCATCTTGTAGCTTCCTTATTTTCTTATGTTCTTATGTGTCCATTGAATGGGGTGAAGCAGAGGTGTGGATGGAGAAACCCAGTAAGTGGACTCTCACTGACACAATGTAGGTAAAGTAAAAGGTGCCAAGAAAAGTAAATATAATAAAGTAACGTAAAGCACGAATCAACTGAAAGATTTTTATATTTTTTGACAACTAATGAGAGAGCAAATCAATGCCTTGAAGTGCTGGGAAAAGAAAACAATCTGGAAAAGTTAAGTGGAATACATTTGGAAGAAAACTAAATGGTAAAAAGAAACGTAGATATTTATTGAGTGTCCATGTCCTTCACTTCATGTCTAATTGTGTTGTGTCTCTGTTGGCAGGTAACCTTAAGGGTGACATGAAGAAGGACATTGTGTCTTCCATCATATCAGCAGCTAACAGAAAGGTCCACAAGGCACGGCACAAGAAGCCGCTGGAGGACAAGCCCGTCGACGAGTCAAAATTTGGCGACCGAGACGGCGGGTTTGAGGAGCGGGACATTGACAAGGAGGCGGAGCTGAGGAAGCAGCGGCTGATGGCCAAGCAGATGGAGAGCCGGGTGGAGCTGCCCGACCCCAAGCCCATGAGTGAACGCAAGATTTCAAACATGAGTCTTATGAGTGTTCAGAGTCACGTGTCTGGGGAGTCGAGTGAGTTGCAACACGGGAGTGGTGAAAGGACTAGTGGCGGTAGTTACAAGTTAGGCTTGCCCGGCGACGATCCCAGATTATTTGCCGTCATGAAAAAGGAGGACCTCGCGTCGCCTCCCATGCCATTGACAATGCCTCCCGCCGCTCCCATGGCAGCCGGCGCCCCGACACAACAGTCTAGTCAGTTTACCCCCGAAACGGCCTCTCTCTTCGGAGACGAGGTGGCCATCCGTTCCTACGCCGGCCTCAGCGCCAGCACGCAGGAGCGGATACGGAGGTTCGAGATGGAGACGCGCGCCATGCTCCACCGCGACCTGACCCGACACCGGCGCGAGACTGAGCGGCGCGACGTGGAGCGCCAGCGGCTGGAGGAGCTGTGGCAGCGGGCCAAGCAGGACATGGAGTCAGAGGACATTTTGGACCAACTTGCCGACAATCCCACAGGTAAGACAGGAACCATATCTGTGTAGTGATCTGATCCATACTTGTTGTTACTGTCATTCTGCAGCTGTTACGGCATTGCACATATACTTCAACCAGTCCTGTAAGGGTAGTGACCAACCTGTGAGTCTTAGAATTATTTTATTTGTTATCTGCAAAAAGTGAGTCACAGTCTTCACCACCACCACCACCACCACTCCTTCCTTTAAAGACCCCTGTTGGCATATTTCTCTCTGTGTTGTTGAGTTACCTTCAAGGCTTCTAATCATTTCCATGTCCTCCTTTATTTTGTATCGGCACACTAATGGCTTTTGGAGTGTAGGCTGTACTGTACATTGGGTTACAGGGAGTTTCGTACACAAGTTGTTTCGTAATCAGGTTTTATTAGTTGTTTCGTACACTGATTTTGAGTTTTTTCGTACATACCTGGTGTCATTTCGTAACTCTAGTAATCAAGTTCAACTCTGGGCTGAGTGTACGAAACGACTATGGTTTAATATAGACTACGAAACAACTTTTTGGTGTACGAATCTACTGGTGTACGAAACAACTTGTGTACGAACTGACCACCCCGTACATTCTTCTGTAGCTCTCATCTGTGACGGGAGGCAGAGTATCCTTCCACCTTCCACTACATTATCCACCTCATCCACATCCACAACACCGATCCTATGTAGCTCTTCCACCCCTGTTCCACGGCCTACAGTGTTATGGTGACTTGCACCTTTCCTTCTCACAGTATTTGCACTATTTGTTCTGCTCTTGTTTTCATTGTGTGATTATTTTCCTCTCTCTGTTTTTGTGAATAAATAACAAAAGAAGCCATAAATCTTTAAAGTGTGCAAGTCAGTTCCCGTGAGATACGATGAGGCAGCTTCTTGGATGTGTACAGAGCCGTAGATAGGGAGAGTTTGGCCATGCTCGGTCTTTAAGCAGCGCCATATTGCCTCTATGTTCCATTGCTTCCAGTTCTATACATTGCAATGAAGACGCTACAAATAATTACGAAGTATCATTAGCATCTTAACCCCTTCACGCCCAGATCTTTCCTTTGCTCTATAAAATTGTCTGTTGTTAGCCATAAACTTACGAAAAGTAACTGAATATACCAAATTAGTGGACAAGGATACTAAACAGGTCCTATCTATAAAATAATTGCTTATATTCACTAAAAATCGTCTAATGGTACCCAAATTACAATGGAAATTACGTTCTGGGACTCAAGGGGTTAAATAAACATCTTATGGCGACCAAAGTGAACAGACAGTGTGGCAGTGGAGGCAGGCATGGAGGCAAGATAGCGTCGAGTGGCCAGACTCTCCCTATCTATGGCTCTGGCTGTGTAAGGTCCAGTCATTGTACGAACAGTCATTATAACCTGCTGGCCACGAGTCTCTCCTGTTGTCTCCCTCCAGTCCATTGTTTGTGGTAGTGATGTGCTTAGCGTCAATGTGTGTCAGCAGATAACAGTGTGGGCATTGATGACTTGGAATAACAGAATCTCCTCCCTTATAGAAACTCAATCGGAGAAATACCTCTCAGTGTAGCGTGAAATTCAGAGTGAAATTAAGAGTTGAAACATTATTTTTTTTATTTCTCTAATTACATATATAATTAATGTACCAGGTTTACTTTCATTATCCTTACCTATTTAGCAGTAGTTAACTAACAGTACTAACCAGATGTGTGTGGTGTGCCCTGTGACAGAGCCTTCATAGTGACCTGGCAACATTGAACATTTGGAAACACTCTGCTTCACTGAGGTATTTTGTCTTAGGACTAACCATCAGTACTGCTCACCAGCCTGCATGGTATACACACCCTGCATGTTACTTATTACCTATCACTATGGCACACTCAGGGACATTTATTACCACCAGTACCAACACACAAGACGATAAATGTAGATACACGATTGTAGCTCAGGCCCTGTAAAACACAACTAGGTAAATACAGGGAGGCTGGGATATACAAGTAGACTCCTGTAACATGTATTACCACCAGTACACCACTAAGGGAGGCTGGGGTATTCAAGTAGACTCCTGTAACAGTACCAACACAAGGAGGCTGAGATATACAAGTAGACTCCTGTAACATGTATTACCACCAGTACACCTCTCAGGGAGGCTGGGGTATTCAAGTAGACTCCTGTAACAGTACCAACACAAGGAGGCTGGGATATACAAGTAGACTCCTGTAACATGTATTACCACCAGTACAACTCTCAGGGAGGCTGGGATATTCAAGTAGACTCTTGTAACATGTATTACCACCAGTACAACTCTTAGGGAGGCTGGGGTATAGAAGTAGACTCCTGTAACATGTATTACTACCAGTACAACTCTCAGGGAGGCTGGGGTATAGAAGTAGACTCCTGTAACATGTATTACTACCAGTACAACTCTCAGGGAGGCTGGGGTATAGAAGTAGACTCCTGTAACATGTATTACTACCAGTACCAAAATACAGGGAGGCGGGTATTCAAGTAGACTCCTGTAACATGTATTACTACCAGTACAACTCTCAGGGAGGCTGGGGTATAGAAGTAGACTCCTGTAACATGTATTACTACCAGTACCAAAATACAGGGAGGCGGGTATTCAAGTAGACTCCTGTAACATGTATTACCACCAGTACAACTCTCAGGGAGGCTGGGGTATTCAAGTAGACTCCTGTAACATGTATTACCACCAGTACCAAAATACAGGGAGGCTGGGGTATTCAAGTAGACTCCTGTAACATGTATTACCACCAGTACAACTCTTAGGGAGGCTGGGGTATAGAAGTAGACTCCTGTAACATGTATTACCACCAGTACCAAAATACAGGGAGGCTGGGGTATTCAAGTAGACTCCTGTAACATGTATTACCACCAGTACAACTCTCAGGGAGGCTGGGGTATAGAAGTAGACTCTTGTAACATGTATTACCACCACTACCAAAATACAGGGAGGCTGGGATATTCAAGTAGACTCCTGTAAAACCCTCCAGTCTCCACATTACATCAGAAAATGTTCCTATAACTTTTATGTAGTTTTGTATACGTACTACTACTTTTTTTTGTATTTTGAGGCCACTAACCACTAATCACTGCGAGTGGCTGATGCAAGCATGGGAGTGATGCACTGTAACAAGTGCCTGCGTGGATTGCGTGCAAGTGTTGCTCAGCTGCTCACTACACATTGGAGGGAGAAAGTGGTTGATAACATTACCTTTTTATTGTAGCTGTTGATCTTAAATGTTAAGTAAGAACAAGGCAATGCATGTTGTGGATATCTTACATACTATGAGTCCAGTTTTTCTATTTAGGACGAAAACAATCTCGAGCTTCAACCACATTTTCAAAGGTCTCGTTGAGCCATGCATTGATGATGTCCTTGTGTCCTGCATGCTGGCGACGCCCTCTTGTGTCCTTGGTGTTTACGTACCTGCATCTTTTCATACACACAAATATGTGAACTATATTTAGACTGTGACAAAAACCTTGGTATTTACAAGTCATTCTTTAAATTATTAAAATGATGGACTGATTGTAGTTATATGGTTCAAATTTGTAGTTAAGTAACAAGCAAACTACCTGTGTTGGGTCATACTATGCATTAGCGCTAAGCAGAACATTTAACAACATTTTTCAGAGGTTGTGCGCAAGATCTCCGACTACTCATGGCGACTCCAAGGCTTGCGTGAGAATGGCGGCGGCCAGCGCGGGTCCGTCGCCTCCCCGGGCCCCACTACTACTAGCTCCCCGGCTGCCCTCATCTCTGCAGCCCTCTCTCACCATCCCCTCTCTAACACCTCATTTACACCCACCACTAATGCCACCACCCAGGTACCTAACAACCACTTACAGCCACCTATTATTAAGATTGTCAAGGAGCCCCTGGTTGGGAAGGCTCATGATTCGAATGAGTACAGGCATGGCATGTTGCACCAAAACTCACTTGCTTGGCTTGACTACACCACAGCTTCCCCACACGGCACTCTGGGCTCCACCTCCTCCTCCAGTAGCTCGGGGTACGGCAGTCTAACCCGCCCTTCACACTCCACTAAGCGAGGTGAGACAGACGACGCTTCTGCCGCGGGTGTTAACGAAGCCTTCTCCTTAGAGCCGTCTGTTGCCCTTCCCAAGTCTGGCTCTGCCTCACACCACTCCTCACCCTCAAACACTAAAAAGAAAAAATCATGTAAAGGCCCTAGTTTCTTTTTCGGTTTAACCTCTTCATCCTCGTCGCCCTCCCTCTTTCCCTCCATGGCTGATTCCTCCGCCGAACTAACGCCAACGCGCAAAATTGGCCAGACCACCATTTATCCCGAGAGCCCCCGTCCGCCCCCTCACAAGCCTCACGCTCCCCCACACTCCCACCTCACCGTCCCCACCGCCACGCTAACGCCTCACCCTAACACCCCCGTCCCAGGCCGACACAAAGACTCTATCCTCCACCACATCCTTCCCAGTCGCCTCTACCACTCCCCTCGCCCCCTGCGCCGAGGATCCTCCGCTGAGAACGTGCACCACCCACCCATCAACCCCACCTCCCCCTCCACCTTTGACACCCAGAAGGTCGTGAATAATGGCACTCTGAAGAGGGCCAGGACCAGCAGGGAACAGGTAGGGGTGCCACCTTGCACTCCACATCAACACATACTACCTCTTTTATTTGTTATGCCTGTGCTTGTCTGTTGCTTGAGAGTGCCTGCCTGTCATGAGAGTGCCTGCCTGTCATGAGAGTGCCTGGCTGTCATGAGAGTGCCTGGCTGTCATGAGAGTGCCTGCCTGTCATGAGAGTGCCTGCCTGTCATGAGAGTGCCTGGCTGTCATGAGAGTGCCTGCCTGTCATGAGAGTGCCTGCCTGTCATGAGAGTGCCTGGCTGTCATGAGAGTGCCTGGCTGTCATGAGTGCCTGCCTGTCGTGAGAGTGCCTGGCTGCCATGAGAGTGCCTGGCTGTCATGAGAGTGCCTGGCTGTCATGAGAGTGCCTGCCTGTCTTGAGAGTGCCTGGCTGTCATGAGAGTGCCTGGCTGTCATGAGTTCCACCTTGACTGTGCTGCCCACCACTGACTACACCTGTGGATGTCATTTGCTTCTTTGATTTTATTTTACTTCCTCCGTTATATTATATTTATTTACCGAGGCGTTGAATTTCTGTTTTCTATTCTATATTACATTTATTTGCTCAGTCATTGATTTTCTATTTGTATTTATGTGTTTATTTATTTATTTATTTATCGTTTTGTTTGCATATATTATTTTGGTATATAGATAGACATTAGCTTTGACTACATCACCACATGACAAAAAATACTTGTCACGGACTTTTAACGTTAAGCCTTATCCATTTGTTTTCATTCTCATAAATAGTACAGTAAACCCTCTCTAATTCTAACTAATTGGAGGGAGACCTGGGTCGAATTAGCCGAAAGTCTGAATTATCCGATGGTTACCTCCAGCCCCTCAACACAATAATAACTCACTCAAATATGCCAAAACAGCACAGATTGTATTACTTGTACTCACCAAAACCATTGTATTTATACTATAATTATAAGTACACACACACCAAAAAAAATTAAAAAAAAAAAAAAAAAAATCAAGGCAAAAGCAAAGCAAAAAAGGCCTTGCAAAATTTGCAATATTTAAAAAAAAAATTGATTTGCTTGAAAATTTGTTCATGGCAGTTTTCGGGCATGCTGAACGCGAATATGGAGTCAGTTTTCAGTTACAATGATTAGAAGTCCCTATTTCAGCCAATTCACAATGACATGATACTTCCAGATTTGAACTGGCCTGAAACAGGTCTAATTATCCGAAGTATGAATTATACGGGTTCCATTTAGAGAGGGTTTGCTGTATTGCTTAGCATCACAAAGGAAGCCCAAACGCACGTGATCTAAACGTATTTTTGGTTTTCTTCATTTCTGACTACGCATCATTCTACGTAGTAGTTATAATGGTCATCTGGTTTAATTTTTTTTTGTATTATTATTATTATTTATATTTTTTGCCTTAACTTAGAAACATTAGTTATTTTCACATATAAGAACAAGACTTATGCATCTCAGCCTCAAGAAGTAGCCTGCTATATTTTCTAGAGCACACAACATTAAATTGTTCGTATTACCTTTCTATTAATCATAAAACCATCAGCACTTGTTATACAGACAGCTAATACAATATGCTTCTATTACCTCAGAAGTACATCAGACTTAAAGCTTGTCTAAGGCTCTTAATTATAGTATATTTCAGTGTACATAATTCATTCAGTCGTTTGCTTTCATGTAACAGGAACTACCACGTGCAGGTCTCGCGGCCTCTTGTAGCTTCCTTATTTTCTTATGTACTTTATTGTCACCCAGTTTGTCAGGGTGCATGGAGTAAGTTGGAATACATGACAGATATTGCCACACAGTATTTGCCTGACACACACAGCATAGCACTTTCGGTCGTGTGTTTGTGTGTGTGGGGGTGGGGTGCAGTCAGTTCGTACAAAAGTTGTTTCGTACACCAGTAGATTCGTACACCAAAAAGTTGTTTCGTAGTCTATATGAAACCATAGTCGTTTTGTACACTCAGCTCAGAGTTGAACTTGATTACTAGAGTTACGAAACGACACCAGGTATGTACAAAAAAAAACTCAAAATCAGTGTACGAAACAACTAACAAAACCTAGGTACGAAACAACGTGTGTACGAAACTCCCTGTAACCGTGTGTGTGTATGGATGCATCGCTCTGAATGAAAAGTAGTTTGTGGTAGATTGTTTCTCGTAAGCATAGAATAACCCAAGATTTATGCATTTTTTTCACATCCTTTAGTTTGAATTTGCCGTAACATTATTGGCTGCCGTGTTTAGTAATGTCACAGTAACATAATAGCGGTTGATAAATTAAGCTTTTCCATACTCAAAAGACTATATATAATTCAATGTGTGTATTTTTATTTCATTTCCAACTAGTCATTTTCCAAATATACAAGGTGGGGTTATATTTTATAGAATCTTAACCCCTTCACGCCCAGATATTCCTTTGCTATAAAAAAAAAATCATATGTTTAGCCATAAAATTACAAAAAGTAACTTAATATACCAAATGAGTTCGTCGACAAGGATACTAAACAGGTCATATCTATAAAACATTGCTTATATTCACTAAAAATTGTCTCTAATGGTAACCAAATTACAATGAAAATTACGTTCTGGGTCTTAAGGGGTTAAATACATAAGAATATTCCTTATGAGAGTAAAGTAACATCTATATTGATAACACATAGCACTACACATAAGTTACATTACATATCGTTCCTTCTTCACATAGGTGCCACATATTAACCAAATGCAATATTCGTCTACCGCAGATTTTAAATGGACCCGAAGCAGCCATGCCCCGATGCGGTTCCTTAGACTCTCTCCGCGACGGCCCTCACGCCCCCCACGATGATGGTGAGTCTTCGTGTTAGTGGTGGTGGAGACGGTAGTGGTGATGATGGTGGTGGTGGTGGTGGTGGAGACGGTAGTGGTGATGATGGTGGTGGTGGTGGTGGTGGAGACGGTAGTGGTGATGATGATGATGGTGGTGGTGATGATGATGGTGGAGACGGTAGTGGTGATGATGATGGTGGTGGTGGAGACGGTAGTGGTGATGATGATGGTGGAGACGGTAGTGGTGATGATGGGGGTGGTGGTGGTGATGATGGTGGTGGTGGTGATGATGGTGGTGGTGGAGACGGTAGTGGTGATGATGATGGTGGTGGTGGAGACAGTAGTGGTGATGATGATGGTGGTGGTGATTATGGTGGTGGTGGTAAGAAGTATTCCCACTACAGTGCATTGTGTCACTAGGATATACGTAGTGGGTTGCTGGATGGTGTCACGGGTATCAAGAGTATCAAATGTCTTGTAATCATAGCACTGTAGGCCACTGTAGGCACTATTTGTTTACTACTGGGATGTTTAGTCAGACAACCACAGCGATGTATTATTTCAATGGCTTGGTATGGAAGATGCACTTGCAACGTAAAATAGACATACTAATCAGTCATAGCCTCTCCTGATATTTGTTCTCATTTTTATAATCATCAGATATTTATAAGTGAAATCCATTAATCTAAAGTGTGTAGGTGGCTTAGGCTTTACTTCAGCACTCCACCATAGGACATTATTCCATTAAGTTGTAATGCTGTATATGAACTTTAGAGCCAGGGAACTTAATAATGACTGACTATTGGGTGCAAATGGTGGTGTCTGTGTGTTTAGAATCATACACAGTCTAGAGCTATAATGTACAAGGTATGGAGTTGCATTTCATTTAACAACCCATATCATGATTTATTTGATAACGGATACTTTTTTCTCCTTCTCCCTGACTGCCGCTGCTCAGGTCTGCTTCACGTTCCTATATTTCTCAAGTGTCTCCATCTCTCTGTTGAAAGTCTGATCAAGAAGTAACGTAGAGGACATGCTAGGTCAGACTTACTGCACCGCTATGTCACTTCTTATGCCTCTGTCACACTTTATGGCTATGTCACTTCTTATGCCTCTGTCACACCTTATGGCTATGTCACTTCTTATGCCTCTGTCACACTTAATGCCTCTCGCTTCCACTCCTATGTTGCAGCAGCTATACCCCGTCTTTTAAGTTTATAAGATTAGTCCAAATGTTATTCTTGCTAGTACTAGTAGTGTAAATGGGTACCTGTAACTGGGCCATCTTTCCTGTAAGCCTCAGTAAAGTCTTGGTGATTTCATAATACAGTAAAGCCTCACGTATTCGGACCCTCATTATTCGGATCCTTGCATTACTCGGACCACTCCTTGGCCCAATTAGTCCGAATATGAGAGGTTTTACTGTCAGTGTTAAAAGTCAGTATTGCTTACATGACTGTGTTTGGGAAATGTGGACCCGTTGAGACCTAGTAAACAATGCAGGTGTATAGTGAGATGTTGTCTGTTCAAACCGCCTTTACACCCCATGTGAACTTTCAGCTGTAGTGGTAGAAAAGCCACCACACGCTGCGAAGTCCTCGATAATGGGCGCGGCGAGGGGTCTCTTCGCTAATATTCAGTATGCTAAGGTGTAGGCGAGGAAGGTGAGAGTAGAGGTAGAGCCGCTTCACTCTTGCTGTGTCCATGTGGTGTGGTAGCGTAATGCCGTAGTTCCTGGTCCTGTGTGTGCCATGGCTGGTGTGCTGCTGCCGCCGTCGCTGTGTCCACTCCTTGTGATCTGTGCCGCTGTAGTGTCTAGTTAATTGGTGTTTTAAAGCTGTTTTGTCATTTTTCTCGAATTAATCACTAAACCAGGAGTGAAATTGATATTAAAACTACATTTGAGTGTGCACTGACTTCAACAAACTGGCCATCGCTAAACATAACAAATGAAGACACATGATTTACTATTCTAAAGCATAATGATATAACACAGGGTAAGGAACGTACTGACGCCATGACTCATTGTATTGCAGGCAGTGATCTGTTGAGTGCCATCACTGCCACCTTCGAAGAGAAAATGCGCAGCCTTCAGGAGTCTCCCTTGGGTCTCTGCAGTTCGGACGGCAGCGACTCAAGAAGCAGCAGTCCGGACTCGTCACCCGAGGGGCTCCGTCACCTGGTGGAGCAGCCGCCGCGGGGTGCCTCTGGGTGCCGCCTGTACCGCGACCCTTCCCTCCACCGCCGCCGCACCAGCCCGCGCACCTCAGTCACCGCCGCCGCCTCGCCTCACGCCTCCCAAGTGCGTTCCGTTACCCTCCTAATACTATAGTCTATTTTTTTTAATGAGGCGAAAATTCCATTCTATCATAAGGTCTCATGCTTAAAATGATGTCGATGTTTACCTGATAATACGGTTAACTATGATGAAATACAGCTGAATTTTAGAAGAAGCGTAGTATTCCTTCTCCTGGCATCAAATATCAGTCAGTAAGCAGCAAGGGGGCAGGATTTTTCATCTCGTTAAAAAAACAGAGTATAGTTGAATGTGATTATATGTATGATCATTTAGGTAGAATAGATAGTTGAATAGATAGAAAATGGATCATCACCTAAAATATGTATTGTTTCACCATTTCATTCCTTTTGATATATGAATGATTCTTGAATGTCTTTCAGATAGAAGATAGCAGTCAATCAAGTAGCTTAAAGGAGAGTGACTATAAAGTACTGAGTGAAGACACGAAGCCCGGAGTGAAAGTAAAGCGAACAGATTCATTGACTAAGTCCGAAAAAACTGAAAATAATCTGAAGGAAAAGACCGAGAAAAGAGCGCGAGAACTTAAACGAACAGACACTCAGGAGAGTCTCAACGAAAAGAGACCCAAGGAGATGAAGCGTTCAGACATGGTGGAGGGGCGGGACAGGGCGCAGGAGGCAGCCAAGAAGTCAGACACTAAAGAAAACGCGTCCGGCCCTTCCCGGCGTCCGTCAGACATCAGAAGTCGACGCCACAACGTGAAGGAACTCAAAGAAAAATTTGAGCAGAACACTGGCAGCCCGGCAACCACCAGTCCCATGAAGCCCTCCAACAACCTCTACAACAGCAACAACAACAACAACAAGGGGAGCAAGTCCATGAAGCGCACAGGCCACCGCGGCCCCATCAAGCGCCGCCACACTGTGGGCGGCACCAAGGACCTGGCCAAGTGGGCGTGGCTGTACAGTGTCGAGATGTCCAAGAGTGCGCTGCGGGCCACCAGACTCACCGCCTGGGAGCGCCTGCAGCCCCTGGTGGCGGACGAGCGACTCAACACGGACAGGTCTCTCGAGGCGTGGCTGACCCACGAGCGCATCCGCACCTCCTCGCCAGACCTGTCCCGGCCCCAGCAGCTGGTGTTGCCGTGCGTGGCCGGGGACGAGGCAAACCTCCGCCGCCGCCTCAGTGTCCAGGAAGCGGCGTTGGTAGCTCTCTGCCCCGTGCTGGAGAGTCACGTGTAGTGGTGTTTGAAGGCAGTGCATTTGTTCCTCCTAGGCTCACTCGGACCCTCTGCAGGGGTGACCTATCAGACTGCAGCCCACGTGTACAAGTGTTGGAATGATGAGAGGGGTAATGAACAGTGCTGTGATTATTTGTATTAGATATTGTTTTAAAAGCATATCACTGTAAATATAAATACATGAATATATATAAATATATTGAAATATCATGAGCACATTATGTACAGGATAAACATTTTTAACTCACCCTGTAAATAAGAATTTTATAGGTTATACATACATCATTGCATTTCATTTGTATAATATTCAAATATGAATATATTGCATAACTGCAACAGTTTTATTAGCTTGGGGCTTACCATGCCAGTCTTGCAAAGCAAGAATTACATGTTGCATGGTTAGGAAAACAAAACATGTGTGATGGGAACACAGGCAGCAAACTTTTCTTGAAAAGGTAAAATGCAAGCAAGGCATTTCAAGATGAGTGAGCTGCTGGTGAAAAAGTTGCATGTTGAAGTCTGAAAAAAGAAGAAATACACTTTCATCCAATGTTGTATAGAATAATTGGAATATATTGATACAACTTTCTAGTTTTGAGTAAAAAAGAATAATTTCTGATAACAAAGGTAGGTTGCCAGCTGCAGTACATTAAAGCTAAGACCTCATGAGAATAGATTACCATTGTTTAATATTGAAGCCTTTTAACATTTATTTCAGCTGAATAAACAATGTTCATTGTTTTCATTCATGTCATATCCCCTCCCGAGAACTACGCTCAGCCACCCCAAGGCCCGGCACCTCACGGGCTGCAGGGGAGCACCGAGGGTCCCGTGTGGGGCCACTGGTCTAATGCCGCGTGATCCTAGGCGTGTGTTTATGTGTTTACCAGCGTCACAGGCTACAGAGGAAGGGCTATGCTTGTACTTTCTATTCCCTTAGCTACTCTCATTCAGCTTGTCTTCTATATCAATTAATATTCTTTGCTACATCTGCACCTTTATTTATTTATTTTTTTTTTTATCATTTTTTTTATAAACGTAGGAGCCTAAAGGAACCTGTTGGAACCTGTCTTCAAAGTTTCTTTATACTTTTACAGAAAGCTATATTTTCTTACATCTTTTGCAATTGCTTTTTTTCAGTTATGGAATATAAGAACATAAGAAAATAAAGAAGCTACAGGGGGTGAACAGTGATAGAAGACTCACACTAGAGGCATAGGCAGAGGACAGATAGGAGAGGCAGCAGGTGGAGACATAGGGCGAATAGTAAGTACTGATATTGAACATTGAACATTATATAGTAAGACTTGATCATGACCTGTAGAGCAGGGTTCTTCAAAGTACGGGTCGCGACCCAATACTGGGTCGCAAGCTTTTGCTCAGTGGGTCGCCAAGTCTTAAACAGATAATTATATAAATATTGAAATGCATTAATATGAGAGAGAGTGAGTGTCGATGGGAGGAGAAGGCAGGACTTACGCATAATCTTCACTTGCCAATCAAGCAATACTACTATTGTTTTCTACTTACGTAGTTACAATTGACACAGTACTTCTACATTTTTTTCAACTACTATTACATTAATAAATAAAATTTACATTGGCACTCAAACATGCAATTATTTTGTATCCATAGATGTATGTAAGTATACCGTATATATGTATATGCACATTTATATGCATATGTATGTATGGATGTAATTGTAAAAAAAATCACAACGAAGAGAAAGCGGCAACAGTTGTAACAGGGTCGTGAATGTAATGCTGAAAATCAAACTGGGTCGCGATGACAAAAGATTGAAGACCACTGCTGTAGAGTATCAACATTAATTGAGGGATATTTAATCGTGCCAAGTATTTAACAAGTGAAGCAATGACATTCATGAAAATTGTTGGTAGTTTGGTAGTAAATGTTGCATATGCTATTTCAACACCACATTCTTATGTAACATTATTTACTAGTAACATAATAATAGGTATATGCAGTAGTTAGGAAGGTTACAAATCTATTAATTACAACGCACTGGAGTGTATCTGAGCGAAAAATTAATAATTCCCAGATTCCTTACTCAGCTAAGTGAAAAAATTAGGCCAACTCTACTTGCAATGGATTAATGACTTAACCACGATGGGTCATTATGAAAATTACTATATAGAAGGCTTATCCTAGGACGTGTCGGCAACCCAGAATTCGAGAAGACAGTTTCTTCAAACTTGGCAGAGAAGCAGTGCTGATGGACCGCAGTGTACATTATGAATGCAAATTACGAACAAGTACAAGAATTTGTCTCAATATTTTCCTAGAGACCTATATGACCTAGGTCACATACACTATTATACTGCGGCTATCTATGCCAGTATTTTATCTCATTTTATTTAACGATAATTTGGGCATTATTATGATCATAAGAAATAAAAGAGGCTGGCAGACCTACACGTGGTAGTTTCTATTACTTGACACTACCTAAGGAGGGGAGGAGGAAGAATTATTTTTTTTAAAGTATCCTTCGCTTTGTATACAATCCTTCAAGAGTTCTTTACAAGCCTCTTCGCTCCTTCACGCATCCTACATGAGTCATGGGAGGGCATTGAAAGTCGCACAGGATTGCTATAGTATTCCTAGGTTTTTATAAGTACTTTGACAATCGCATGGGTGGCTCAAATAGGGATTAATAATGATAATACTAATACTGATCGTTGTATTGAAGTAATGATTAATCTTGCAATGCCTATCATATTTTTGTCTTGTAAGTTTAATTTGTCTAATTAGTGATTTTTAAGGAATATCTAGAAGTATCATGTCATTGTGAATTGGCTGAAATAGGGACTTCTAATCATTGTAACTAAAAACTGACTCCAGATTCGTGTTCAGCATGCCCGAAAACTGATAGGAACTAAGTTTCAAGCAAATTATTTTTCAAAAAATATTGCAAATTTTCCAAGGGGTGTCCCTTGCTATCGTACATAACAGTAAAGTCGCCACCTGCAGTGATGTCGCCAGCCGCCAAATATTACGAATTATAGCATCACTACTGATTTTTATGTGCCACTGAAGATGATACACAGTAGTTTATATCATGGCTGTATAATCTACCCTGTTTCAGCGTTGTTTTATGCTTTGTATCTGCAAGTATAGACGGTTTCAAATTTCACTACGCGTTTTTTTTTCGGGCGACGACGACAGCGGTAAATACTCGGTAAATAAACACTAGATGGCGACTCTACTGTTGGTAGCCACTTTGTAGATATTTTTGTAATTTGTTCATTTATAGCCATAATATGAGACAGATGAAGACACAAAATGACACAGACTCTCCAGATAGCCCCTTCTAACTTTCCTGAAATCATGGATGTAGAAATGTAAGTATTAACGCCACCACACGTCTGTAAACAAAAAAAAGTTGTCCTGGCGACTTTAACTGTTATATACGGTAGCTAATTAAATTAGCAAAATTTTTGAAAAATAGATTTGCTTGAAAATGAGTTCCTAGCAGTTTTCGGGCATATGCTGAACACGAATCTGAAGTCAGTTTTCAGTTACAATATGATTAAAAGTCCCTATTTCAGCCAATACACAATGACATGATACTTACAGGTTAGTGCTTACAGGAGCCATATACATACAGGTTATACATATAGCTTACAGGTCATACATATACATGCAGGTTATATAATATGCTACCTACATATACAAGTTATATACATACAGGTTATACATATACAGAAGCCATATGAATAGAGGTTATACATATACAAGAGCCATAGACATACAGGTTAATGTTATACATAATTATGCAAGAGGGAAAAAAAAGAAAAAAGAAAAAAAAAAAAGTTAAAAAGCAGGAGGGCTCGTTGTCCCCGGTCAGTGACGTCAGGGTAAACAAGGAGGCTAGACGTGCCGCTCCTGCAGCTCCCGGAATTTCTCTCTGTGCCCTTAGTAAGTAGTGGGTACCCGTAGTTATCCCTGTGTTAGGGTGATTACAGTGGTGTGTGTGTGGTGGTTAGCGTGTACGTGTGCTGTGTGGTGTGTTTCAGGGTGCATGGATAGCGTGTGTAGCGGGCCATCTGTTGACATGAGAGTTTGACAAGGAGGCTACAGGAGGCATACACGTGGTAGTTCCCTTACCGTTGATAACACTTTAGTCGCCACCTGCCCTAATGTCGCCAGCCACCATATATTACGAATTATAGCATCACTACTGATTTGTATGTGCCACTGAAGATGATACACAGTAGTTTATATCATGACTATAATCTACCCTGTTTCAGCGTTGTTTTATGCTTTGTATCTGCAAGTATAGACGGTTTCAAATTGCCCTACTTATTGTTTTTTCGGGCGACGACGATCGCTGGAGGACACTCAGTAAATAAACACTAGATGGCGACCATATTGTTGGTCGCCATTCTGGTGATATTTTTGTAATTTGTTTATTTATAGCCCAAATATGACACAGATGAAGACCCAAAATGACACAGACTCTCCAGATAGCGCCTTCTAACTTTCCTGAAATCATGGATGTAGAAATGTAAGTATTAACGCCATCAGACATCTGTAAATAGAAGAAAAAAAGTTGTCCTGGCGACTATACTGTTATCTACGGTACTGATTTTTAAGTGCCACTGGAGATGCTACACAGTAGTTTATAGCATGACAAACATGAGGAAACATTAAGAAAACATTGTTTCCACCCTTTGGAAACAGTTGGGAAACATTGTTTCCAAACAAAGTTTCCATCAATACTACGGCAGAGAAGCGGGGCAAGGTTTGCAGGGCGGGGATCACATGTACACATGTAAACAAAAAATTATTTCCGACAAAAACGAGTGCCAGATTCATTCAATACACATCAAAACTATTCAGGAAAACTTAGGTTCGAAATTGTTGATAACCCACTACCAAAATTTTACCGAAAATGTATTCGCTCGAAAAAGTATTCGCTCGAATCGTCCAGACACCATAGTGACAGGTGTGGTGTATGTGGTAATGCGAGAGAGGCTAAGAGTGAGGTGTTAGCCCCCCAGTGTGTGTGTCTGACCTAAAGAGCGAACGCACAGTTCTCGTCCACTATAACGGCGTCAGCCCCGTACCGCCGCGGCCACGGGTACGGCGCGGGCTACAGTGGTCCATATAAACTAATCTCGGGCACGCGGGACTCTAACCTAGGATCAGCGCATCAAGGTATACCCTGGGTACGTCTCTGTAGTATTCAGCGGGAGACACTTAGCGAAAACACGTCAAAATATTCCAGTTACCGGCATCAAACTATGATGTCATATATTTCAGGGAGAATATTACGCTGAAAGGCTAATATGGCGGCAATGTATTATCGTCCCGCCTATATTTATCACTAAAAATAATCTTAGTATCACTAATATGCCATAAATAAAGTATTTAAGGGTAAATCACCATATTTCCCATTAAATAAGTCTATATATCTTGGGTAAACAACAAACATGGCGACCCAGCTGGTTTCTGAACGCTGATTGGCTGTCAATGTAGCGAGGCCTCTGATTGGCCCTTGGAAATCCTGGGCTCCCGCCAAGTTACGAGGTGCCAAATTACGCATTTTAAAACCAATTAACACTTTTTTATTCATGCACCGATATAGGATTGCATAGCCTTATTGAAAACCCCAGGTTTTTTTGTGCCTTTTCATAAAAAGTGAGAGTTTAAGGCCTTCGTAAAAGAAATATGACTCAATCAGTTAGTAACGCCGTACATCTTTGCGATATTTTGTTGATAATTCTTTTTCTACACTAAATATAGGGGGATTTTTGTGTGTTTTAATATATTTCAATATTTCCGCATAGTTTTATGTAGTAATCACGCGACTGGTGGCTGTATTTTGTTTATTTATCTGAAGGGGTTTTTGTTTACACTAACGTCTACTTTATTCTTCCTTCTAAATGAGCGGTGAGGTTATTTGTGTGTGATTGGCTATGCCTACAGGCGCAGTGTTTATGGGACGTGTTTTTCAAGTGTTTACTAAAGGAATACATCTAACTCAGATGTTTATGGCGTCAAATTATCGAAAAAGCAAAGCATGTTTTGCTCCTTTGTTTCAACACTAAACGAGGATCTGTTACTATTTATAAGATACACACATCATATACTATTAGCTCACATTTTTTCACGAATTATGCGTGCTTCGTCAAAAAGTTGATTTTTGTTGTGGTGAATTTGAGGTTTTTTCGGCCATCTTTTGAAACCCAATATTTCATTAATTCTTCGTTATTTCATTGTTTTTTTTGGCTTATTGTGTCCTATTTATCATTATTTTACTTTATCCGCCGTATTGATTTATTCATTATTTGATGTATTTGATTATGAAGGAAAAGTAGGAGCCTCAAGCTGGATATCAAGATCAAGAGATCGTGTCATACGAGTCCTCTTGATGACTGTATATGACTGACTGTATTGATGATTGATGGCTGTATTGCATGATATAACACCCAAGCAGAGGCAATATATGCACGCTAAATGGGTAAAAATGGGGTATTTCTGGGTTCAAAACTTTCTGCTATTATAAAACCAAGCCTTATATTTATATTCTAATAGATTTTTATGTGTTTGTGTCTTCACTAATAGCTTCTTGGTCTAAATCACCTTGTTTTTCATGAGGGGTCGAGGCGTAATGCAAAAAACAAGGGGGGCTAAGAGAGTATGGAAGTATTATTTATATTTGTACCATATAAACTATGGTAGAATGAAGTAGTAGACTACGTACCGTAGATAACACTTTAGTCGCCATCTGCCCTAATGTCGCCAGACGCCATATATTTTAATTATAGCATCACTACTGATTTTCATGTGCCACTGAAGATGATACACAATAGTTTATATCATGACTGTTTAATCTACCCTGTTTCAGCGTTGTTTTATGCTTTGTATCTGCAAGTACATATACGTATATGGTTTCAAATTTCGCTACTCTTTTTTTTCTTCGGGCGACAACGACGGCGGGAGGACACTCAGAACATAAACACTAACACAAGAAACATAAGAAAATAAGGAAGCTACAAGAGGCCGTGAGACCTACACGTGGTAGTTCCTGTTAGTTAACACTAACTACTTCCACCTTTCATCCCCATCCATAAATTTATCCAGCCTAGACTCCAGAATTTTACCATATTATCGTCACACCTATGTTTACTATTTATGGTGATACACAGGCGACAGGTGTGTTGCGAGGCCGTACAGGTGTGTAGTGACGAATACGCGACCTTTCGAGCGAATTACTTTTCGAGCGGAGGACGATTCTGAAGACCCAATTGTGTGTGTGTGTGTTGCGTATGCGTGCAGGTGTGTGTGTGTGTGTTGCGTATGCATGCAGGTGTGTGTTGCGTGTACTTGTGTGTGTGTGCGTGCAGAGGAAGCTACACGAGGCCGTGAGACCTAGGGAAGGGGTGGTGGTGAAGGGGATAACACCTGGGGAACCTGACCTGACCTCACTCTCCTCTACCTGGAATGTCCTGACGGTAGTATTTCTACAAAAATTACGCCTAGCTGTTACGCCTTTGTGTGTGTGTGTTTGTGAATGTTGATTAAAAGAAAAAGTTAGTGCATTATAACGTAAAACGCCGAGGCAGCTGCAACATCCTCCTCACTCACAGACATCCTTAGAACAACATTTACTGAAGTCTGGACAAGAAACATTATTTCCAACTGAGTCTGGACAGGAAACAGTTGGGAAACATTGTTGCCAAACAAAGTTTCCATCAATACTACGGCAGAGAAGCGGAGCAAGGTTTACGGGGCGGGGATCCCCCACACATGAAAAAATATATATATTTCCGACAAAAACGAGTGCCAGATTCATTCAATACACATCAAAACTATTCAGGAAAACTAAGTTCGAAATCGTTGAAAGCCCACTACCGAAATTTTACCAAAAATGTATTCGCTCGAATGGTCCTCCGCTCGAAAAAGTATTCGCTCGATTCGTCCAGACACCTTACAGTGCTGTCTTATGCTTTGTATATGCAAGTATATACAGTTTCAAATTTCACTACTCGTTTATTTTTTGTGCGACGACGACGGCGGGAGGACACTCAAAACATAAACACTAGCTGGCGATCTAGTGTAGATCGATTTAGTGTAGGTCGCTACTCGGTTGATATTTTTTTAATTGGTTCATTTATAGCCATACTATGACTCCATAATGACATAATATGATAAAATAATCCTCTGTCCCACTAACTATCCCAGGTAACTGTAGGACTCTTTTCTTTTCCCTAGAATTATGGACAAGGACATCGTCGTCTGCTTAGAGGAACCCAACAACACACCACGTTCGCGTCCCAAAAACAAGAAGAAGCGAGCCTCCTCCTCCTCCTCCTCTTCCTCCTCCTCACCCTCGCCGGAACACAGGGAAGTGAAGAAGAAGAGGAAAAAACCAAGACCAGCTTCCTCTGACTCTTCCTCCTCTTCCTCAGACTCCTCCTCCTCCTCCTCAGACTCTTCTTCCTCCTCTTCATCCCCTTCCTCTTCCTCCTCATCGGGCTCCTCCTCCTCATCGTCAGAGTCCTCGGGGTCAGACGCCGTGGTGACCAAGAAGAAGCTAACAGGGAAGGCGCTAAAGAAAGCCCTGAAGAAGAGGAAAAAGCGAGAAAAACTACTCAAGAAAAAACTGAAGAAGTGCAAAAAACTGGCCAGACAAGAGGAGAAAAAATCAATCAAGAAGAGAGTCAAGAAACTACAGAAGAAGCTCAAGAAGATCAAGAAGGAGAGGAAGAAGGACACCAAGAAGATCAAAAAGACACGGCAGACACAGGACGGCAAGAAGAGTGTGAAGACGCCCAAGAAAGAGGCGGGGCACGACAAGGCCTCCAAGGGGTCCAAGAAGAAGGCCGAGGTGGTGGAGAACGGGGCCGTCTCTATAGGACCTATAGGACCCAGCATTGACCTCATGACCTCCAACCAGTCCACCATGACCCCCATGACCCGGGAGGAGTGGGAGAAGCAGGAGAGTGTGCTGCGGCGCGTGTATGACCAGGAGACCGGCAGGCACAGGTAAGGGGTTCAGGGTCACGGCACACCTCTACCAACTCTTACCTGTACCATTTAGAAAGCAGGAGTTTAATTGTATTTTTATGTAATATTTAAGTCGCTGTAGAAAGTATAGTGTTTCTTTACAGCATTTGAACATTAACCCCTTGAGACCCAGAACTTATGTTTCCATTGTAATATGACTACCATTAGACGATTTTGAGTGAGTATAAGCAATATTTTATAGATATGACCTGTTTAGTATCCTAGGGGGAGATGCTGAGAAGTGCCATAGAGGTAAGGCGAAAAGAGCGCCTTACCCGTCTTCAGGCGCTTTTGTAACGGCCCGGCTAAGGCACCGACTAAAGCCCATGTTCATGTTTCGACTAAAGCCGAAAGTTCAGGCGCTTTTGCACTGCCTTACACCTCCAAAGCCTATGGCGTGGGCGTGGTCCGAGAATCCTACTAGCCAATCACGTTGCCTATCTGAGCGCTGCTTAGGCAGCTTCGACCAATCACAAGGCTTGAACACGTCTCTGCTGAAGCAAGGAATGTTGTCCCTCCCTCCCTAACCAAGCACTTATGGCAAGGATACACCGCTCTCCCCCGCCAAAAGCTGTTTCATCACAAGTTTGACGTTCAACGCAGGTTTTGACCACTTATATATTTTTGCATTGGGACGTGCCATACACCATGATAATCGTTAGGGTGTGCCGATTCCGGGACAGTGAGTGAAAATTTAATGCAAGCAACATTCCAGGAATAAGGAGAAGATGAATAAAAAAAGGTGAAAAAAAAGTTTATACACGATTTCATTTTGCTCTCGTTATCTTATTATAGGTATAGTTTACTGCAATTTTTATACATTCATGATATGCACTAATGTCTCGTGAAGATGATGGTAGGTTCAGCTGTCCTAAATATCATCTGGTAGTATGATAATACCGTATAATAGTACAATATTTTAGTGCGGGCGGAGCACCTGCCGCCCGCCGCCCGCCGCCCGCCCCTAACCAACACACAACACAACATTTCTTATCACCAGCATATAACACCCTATAATGCCGCATTAGTCTTGCACGATCAATTCATACACACCTTGCAACACTATTAATACGTAAACACCAATTGTTACGTTGTAGGAACTGAAACAAGGCTGTATTTGCTTTATAAACAGAAGATGAATGTCTGTCAAAGGCCCACAGCAGCTCACTAAGTCAGGGTCTGACCATGCCTTAGTTTTCAGCGCCTTTAGCGGTGCCACTAAGGCAGCAATCTCGACTGAGCATAGCGGTGGGAGGGCGTTTCGCCTTACCACAGGCGCCCTAGTGGATAGGGCGCCCTAGCTCACTCTCAGCATCTGGCCCCTAGTCCTCTAACTAATTTGGTATATTAAGTTACTTTTCGTAATTTCATGGCTCCACAACATACATTTTTTTTTAGCATAGGAAAAATCTGGGCGTGAAGGGGTTAAATAAGCATTGGAAAGTTGCATATACAGTTAAGTATAGATAGTAAACATAGCATATACAGTAAAGTAATCACTTTATTTCTTATGTACGTGAGGGAGCTTCTAGTTTTTCCTGTCATACCTGAGCCTTCTATTTTTCCTGTCACCCTCTGTCCCTAGGCTGATCAAGGGCTCCGGGGAGGTGCTGGAGGACTGTGTCAGTCGGGACCGCCACCGCGCCATCAACAAGACAGCCACGCAGAACGACGGAGAGTTTTTCCAGGCCAACGTCAAAGCTCGAGTCTCCAAGCCATGATCCCTAAAACCCTGCTCTAATATTATTCATTCATTGCAGAGGTTGTTTGAAATAGGGTTTTATTTCTAGGTATGGGGCTAATGGGCTATGGACATGACCTGATTCTAATGCTGAAAGTGTTGTGTAGCTCTTAAGTTTGCTATGTAGTGTATCAATTACATCCATGAGGTAGTGGGGGTCCTTGTTTGCTCATTGAAACAAGAATTATGAGAGTTAGGGGGATAGGTTTGTGGTAAGATGTAGGTTATTGACGAAATATGAAAATATGACCGCATGTGTCAGATTGTCACACTTACACACACACACACACACACACACACACACACACACACACACACACACACATACACACATACACACACACACACACACACACACACACACACGCAGTAGTGATTTAACGACATTTTTTTGTGTGTGAGCTTTACTCTATGTGACTGTTGCTCTTTTCTAAGACAAGACAGGTAGATCACGTGCTGAGTTTTGCTTCCAAGACTTACTCCTTGGTGAACATTCTTAATCTTATACTCACAACTTTTAAACATTGATATGAATTTGACTTAAGTATTACAATCTCCTTCTTCCTCCCTCCCTCCCTCCCTCCCTCCCTCCCTCCCTCCCTCCCTCCCTCCCTCCCTCCCTCCCTCCCTCCCTCCTCCTTCCTTCCTTCCTTCCTTCCTTCCTTCCTTCCTTCCTTCCTTCCTTCCTTCCTTCCTTCCTTCCTTCCTTCCTTCCTTCCTTCCTTCTCCTTCCTTCCTTCCTTCCTTCCTTCCTTCCTTCCTCCCTTCCCTCTCTCCCTCCTTCCTTCCTTCCTTCCTTCCTTCCTTCCTTCCTTCCTTCCTCCTTCATTATCCTTCCTTCACCAGATCCTTAATTTAATTTAATTCAACCATCCTGTTATCCTGTTCTATTTATATTCCCATCCATCTATCCCTCTGTCTGCCCCCCCCCCCCCTCTCCTCTCTCTCTCTCTCTCTCTCTCTCTCTCTCTCTCTCTCTCTCTCTCTCTCTCTCTCTCTCTCTCTCTCTCTCTCTCTCTCTCTCTCTCTCTCTCTCTCTCTCTCTCTTCTCTCTCCTCTCTCTCTCTCTCTTTTTCCCATAGTGCCATATGACCTTTACTGTCAGGCATGTTCCTATACTTTGTTATTTCACTCACTCACTCGACATAGCATTGAGTGCATAAGGTCAGTGCCGGTATGAGTGTGTGTGCATGCATGTGTGTGTGTGTGGGTGTACACATTCTGCCCATTACTTGATACTTGCTCATCTGGCAGCGATAGAGAAGAACACTTTATTTGAATGGAAGTGGGATGAAGTATACAAGGTTATATTATGTATGTTTATGTAAGTTATTTATTTTATCTGTGTATTTTAATGGCATATATACATGTAAGAAAATTGTCCTCCCTTCTGTTTCTCTCTAGGTACTTTTGTATTGTTTGACAGTGCTCTTACTGCTCCCTGACTTGCTTGGTTATGCCTCAGTATTTCCGTGATGTTATGTTTCACAAGACATGTATTGTTATTAAGGTTTATGTTATTAAGTATTAGTTTGTTGAGGCTACTGATAATATCACAAAATTAGGTTTAGTATTAGGTAGTGCGGCTGCTGGTTATCACAAAAGTCTGTGTGACATGGTAATTCAAGGTACAAGTTCATGAGTTTGATTACCATACTATGTGGTCTTTGGGTTTATGTGAGAACCATAACCTCTGACGTGTGTAGGCAGAGATATTAAAGGTTTCATTGATGGTTTTCAGGGCAACATGGACACTCTTCTTCACCCTTGAGACCCAGAACGTAATTTCCTTTGTATATTGGGAATTATTAGACTATTTTAATTAATGTAAGCAATTTTTTATAGATATGACCTGTTTAATACCCTTGTCCACTAGCTAATTTGGTATATTAAGCAGCAGCTTTGTAATTTAATGGCTAACAACAGACAATTTCATACAGCAAAGGAAAGATCTGGGCGTGAAGGGGTTAATGAGCAACGTTTCGAAGAGTGTCGATGTTGCCATGAAAACCATCCATGAAATTCACCACCTCACGTTAAGAATATTAAGGGTTTGTTGTGTTCATGGAGGAAGGATTGAAGCTCTGCTGTGAGAACCCTGAACTCTGGTATGTTACGTGAGGCTGAGCTATCCAGGATGTCTAGTATTTACAAGTGTCCTCTCTCACCCTGTATTCAGAGCACTCCACAACTGTAAGTGACACAAGACAAACCAAATCAGTAAAGATAGAAATTGTAGTCACAGTTTTTTTTAATGATTTCTGCGAAGATTTGAAACTTTTGAGTAAGGAAATTTCTCGAGTAATTATGATGATTTGTGAAATTTGTTGATTATAGTCTATTTTTTTAATAAGGCAAAAAATCCATTCTATCTTAAAGGTCTCATGCTTAAAATGATGCCTCCGTTTTCCTGATACTATGGTTAACTAGAATAAAATACAGCTGAAATTAAGAAGAAACGTAGTATTCCCTTCTGGCATCAAATATCAGTCAGTAAGCAGCAAGGGGGCAGCATTTTTTGCCTCGTTAAAAAAAATAGACTATAATTGAACAAGGACAGATGTGAGACCTTTAACTTGGCATGATTTGTGAGTGTGTGCGTGTAGGCCAGCATGGAGTGTAGACCCAAGCTATATACATGACAGGCAGACAAAGCTATTCAGTGTTGGAATACAGATAAACATTAGTGATCGCAATTGAAAAAACATACAAGAGAGAGACAGTCCTTCACTGGTTGTCAAATTATCAATATTATCAATTTGATGTTTAATCTTATTCTTCATATAGGTTTGTTTTTTAACCACTCGGCCACTCTACCTCCCCCTAGGTAACTACTTTTGTGATTTTTATATGGAATCAAAGTAATGAATTGTAGAACTGACGTTAAATAGTTAGTGAGTTTCTCCTTTTCTCCCTTATAAGCTCAGCAAGGATATTAATAGTTAACACAGATAATGGCAGAGTTAGGTAGTTAGCTCCTCTCCTCCCTGACATTCTCTCGGAATCATCATCCTCCCTGAGTAATTTAATCTTCCTCTAACAAATACACATCCTACATTTGATCTAACCATCCTGCTGTAACAATCCGTTACTCTCCCCTTCCCTCACCGTTTCACTCTTTCTCTCTAATCCCTCCCTTTTTATGCTTTGCCATAGTGCCATATGACCTCTGATGTCTGGCACATTTCCCCTTCTTTGGCATTAAATCAATCCATCCTCTCCCCTATATGAATGGAGTGTCAGGATAATGAGTATTGATACCATAGAACAACAACAAAGTAAAAATCTTGCTTCTACTTTACACTCCAGCCTTAAGAACACGTGTCATTTCTCCCTCTATGCATAATTAAAGGTTTAGCGGTTTGACATTCTGAGCATTGACTAAGAAAAGTAGACTGTTTAACTTTTAGTGTGTATACGTGGCTCTCTGTGGGTAAAGTATCGATCTGTGGCAAAAGTGCAACGCCTCTGTATAATGTAAGGCATGAGAATACCAGCCCGGGTGTGCCTGTGTGATTATCTCGGCAAATAGAAAAAAAGCTGCTTTGTGAAGGAATGGCATGAATAGGAAAGCAAGGAAGGAATTTTTGGAGAAGCAGAATAATGAAGAAAGCAAAAATGAGGACAGTGACAGAAGATATGAGGAGTTAGAAGATGAGATAAGAAAATAAGGAAGCTACAAGAGGCCCCTATACACGAGGTAGTTCACGAAGTAAGAAAAATGAGAACAGTGACAAGATATTAGGAGTTAGAAGAGAAGGAAGAAACATGAGAACAGTGAATGAAGACATGAGAATTATTAAGCAGCTGGATAAGAACATAAGGAAGCTACAAGAGGCCGCGAGACCTACACGAGGTAGTTCCTGTAAGCCTGTCTGTCGGAAAAGAAAGAAAATAGGACGTAGAAGTTAGTGAAAGAGAGGATAACAAGATATAAGAAGAAACATGTGTTGTAGTATTCATCAGTCTTCGTGTTTACAAGAAAAGAAGAACAAGAAATAGACTACCTAGAAAAAAAGGTTGGGGAGAAGAAATGAGGAAGAGGAGGAATACAACATGATAAATTACACGAAGGGAAGAAGAAGCTGGAGGAGGAGAAGGGGGGCAAGGAAGAATAGTTAAAAGAAGGATGAGATAAATGAAAGAAGAAAGCAGAAAAAAGAAAGAAGATATACTGAGACTGAGCAACTACGAGCCTACCAAGAGAAATTATTTACGTCACAAGAAGAAGAAGAAGAGGCAGTAACACGTGTCGCAGTGTCGCTATCATGGTGGTCACAAGAAAGCGGAAACAAGATGATAGCGGAGGAGGGACCACTACTGGGACCCCTGGGAGCATGAGGACCACTGCAAGGTGCGTGAGTGGGAGTGGGACCCCAGTCACTACCAGACGGAGCAGGAGGGTTACTGATACCGTCACTACCACCCCTAAAACCTCTGCAGTGAAGCAAAAAGTCACCATACCAGATGCCAAAACCCCTGTAGTGAAGCAAAAAGTCACCATACCAGATATCAAGACGCCTGAGGAACCACCACAGACTGAGAGTAAGGACGATGAGTTAGCAGACACCACAGAGTCACCCCTTCAGAGGAAATGTGTCGTCAAACTGAAGAATATCGCGACTCCTATACCACAGGCAGGAGGTGAAAAGGACGTTAGCGGTAGTAAAGTAGCCTTAGCCTCCACGCCTAGACGCTCCCGTAGGCTGAGCGGCAGTCTGGAGGATGCGTCGAAGGGTGATAAGGACACAGGCGCGGCAGGAAGTACCCCTAAAGTGTCCACGCCCAGACGCTCCCGCAGGCTGAGTGGTAGTGGCCTGGATGATTCAAGCCAGGATACCCCATCTAAGAAGTCCTTCACCATTGCAAGGATACTAGGAGTCGAGGAGAAGCCCAAGGAGGAGGTGATCAAGCGTAATATCCTGCCTGTGATTGAGGAAGATGCCGAACAAGTCGCAGGAAGTCCCAAGAAAAATGTTACTAAGGAGGTACTTGTGTCAGAGGATCAGGAGGAGGAGGAGGTTGACTCAGCAATACCCATAGTTACTCAAGCAAAGTCTGAGAGCCAAACCAAGAGGGTAGTGCCTGAAAAATCTACCTTAATAAACCAGGAAGCAAAGACCACAGTAGATAGTCCTGTTGATGATGGGGATGTAAAGTTATATCTTTCTGCAGATGATTCTACAGATGCTCACCAACAAAAACCCGATGAGGTGATGGAGACTGAAGACATTGTAACTTCCTCGGCCGTCGATAACACAGCAAGCGACAACAGTAACAAGGAAGTAGAGACAAAAGGAGAATTAAACGGTACGATTGACTCTGAAAAACCAAGAATTAACAGCAAGAAAGTTAGTCATGTTACCGAGTCAAATGCCGGTCAGGAAACTAAGGCCGAGAGTAAGGAAAGCAGTACCGTGGATGGCTCACATGTACCCTCCAACACTCCTCTGGATGAGAATGCCAACAAGGATAAGATGAGTGGCCTGAACACCCAGCCTTTAGTCTCAGCCGGGGTCAAGAAGGCATACAAGGTCATCCCTGAAATGGAGAAAAAGATTGACCAGCTCAGAAGTATTCCCAAAGGACGTTCAGTCTCCGGCCGCTGGTGGAAAGCAGAAAAGCAGAGGTAGATATATTTTTTATTCATTAATGTATTTTAAGTATAAGGGAATAGCTATCAGCAGATATGCAGAGTAACCCCAGATTATTATTGTCATGTGTGTTTAACCCCTTCACGCCCAGATCTTTCCTTTGCTATAAAAAAAGTTGTCGAGCCATAAAATTACAAAAAGTAACTGAATATACCAAATTAGTTGGTGGACAAGGATACTAAACAGGTCATATCTATTACATCCTGCTTATATTCACTCAAAATCATCTAATGGTAGCCAAATTACAATGGAAATTACGCTCTGGGGTCTCAAGGGGTTAATGTATTTTAAGTCTTAAGGAAATAGCTATCAGCAGATATATAAGCATAGTAACCCCAGATTATTATTGTCATGTGTATTCAAGAGGGTCTGGCAGCATTGGGCATTGATGAGGTTGAGGCAATGGATAGAGATAGTTGGAAGCGTATCATCGACTGTCTAACCTCATAAGACATTACGGGAAAATCTGACTTTAAACAGAAAGATGATATTCAGCCAGATAGAATAGAAGGTATTATTCCAGATGAACACCGAACTTCCTTTGGTGGACAAAATAATTTTTTGGTGAGTTTTTCTGTGTTTTGAATTAATCTGCTAACCGTTTCTGTCGCAAATCTTTTAAGTAAAGTGTAGGTTCGGTTAGGTTCATTTTTTTTTTTTTAATTTTTGTTGCAAATCACACACACAAAAAAGTTATTTGCAACAGAAACGGTTAGCAGATTAATTCAAAACGCATCAAAACTCGCCAGAAAAAAATAGTTTCATCCACCAAAGGAAGTTCGATGTTCATCTGGAAATTTGCCGAATAGAACACCAGATTCCATTCATTCAGAGGTCACTGCCTACAGGCGCTAGAGGCATAAATTAAATAATAATAATAATAAGTTCCAAGGATACATACATGCCGGGGTGCAGTCAGTTCGTACACAAGTTGTTTCTTGCACCAGTAGATTCGTACACCAAAAAGTTGTTTCGTAGTCTATATGAAACCATAATCGTTTCGTATACTCAGTTTAGAGTTGAATTTGACTACTAGAGTTACGAAACTGCACCAGGTATGTACGAAAAAACTCAAAATCAGTGTACGAAACAAGTAACAAAACCTCGGTACGAAACTCCTTGTAACCTTCATGCCTTACTAACGTGCTGCTTCCCCGACAGGTTCCGCTCCATCAACAAGGACGCCTCGGGGAAGAAGTCTTGGTCCCGGAAGATGCAGCTCAAGCAGTGGCGAGGGGACGTGATGGCAAAGAGTGCCGCCATCGAGGCCGAGAAGCTGAAGAAGAAGGAAGACCTGAAGGAGCGCCAGAAGCTCAACAAGACCAGACGCGAGGAAAATGCCAGAAAGTCGGAGATCGTGCAGGTGGTAAGTGACTGTGTTGGTTTTGTATGGCTTAGCATATACCTTTTTTTTCTTGTAAGGTAAATCGTGTGTTTTTTAGTTGTTGCTGGAGTGCATATCTGATGGTCGGATGCTTAGATCAACTTCTTTGCTGCCCGAATCAACACTAAAGAAAGATATTGCACTGTCATTTATCATCATCTCTGTTTAACGTCAGATTTTCCCATGATATCTTATGAGGTTAGACGGTCAATGATACGCTTCCAACTATCTCTATCCATTGCCTCAACCTCTTCAATATACTGCCTCCATATCTTCCTTGGCCTGCCCGGTGGATGGCGACCTGGCACTTCCACTACAACAGCTCTCCCCACCTTCTCCCCTCTTCAAGTGCCCAAACCACCTGAATCTCCTTACTCTCAGCACTGTACTCAGCTTCATCAATCCATTATTATTGCTGTCATTGCACTGTCACAAAGTGCATAATCATTGATGCTGTTGTCATCCCCATTTTTATTCTCATTGCTTCCATAATTCTATCACCAGATCAAAGACCCAAGGAAGATCAAGAAGATGAAGAGGAAACAACTTCGGTACCTTGCGACGCGGGACACCACCAACATGCAGCCGGTGCAGCCTTAGGGGTGGCGGTCCCGGTACAATGGGTGCTGGGTGTCGTTTTGATGTTCCGTGGGGTGTGAGGATGGTAACGTTGGTAAGATACCTTGTTGCATGACGGAAGCCTGGCATAGATAGAACAGAATGGAAGCTTAATACAGTATTGTTTGTGGACGACACTAGTATTAGCAGAGAGTGACAACATTGTAAGTTAAATGTTTGTGTGGGGAGAAACAGGATGAAAGTTGATGTGGGCAAAAGTGAAATGATGTTATTTGATTAAAGAGCGAGTGAAGTAATTGAGTTTGCAGAGCAGTAAAGAATGAGAGTTGGGAGCCAGAAGCAATGTTAAATGAACAGATAATGGAGGAAGTAAAGAATATTTTGCTGTGTGTTGTGTAAATCTGGGAGCAGTGAAGGGGAGGTTAGAGTCGTACAGGGACCTTTGGGTGGCATGATGAGAGAAAGGACAGTGAGTAAGGAAGGAACTCTAGCATAATATTAGCCACTCAGTACTAGTATGCTTGAATACCTTACTCAGTCCTTTCTCTCATCATGCAACACGAAGGTCCCACTACTTCCTTCCCTGTACCACTCCAAGATTTACACAAGACACAGCAAAGATATTTGCTAAATATTCTTATCTGCTCATTTAACATTGCTTCTGCCTCTCAACTCTCATTCTATACAGCTCTGCAAACTCAATTACTTGCCTCTCTCTTTATCAAATAACATCACTTCACTTTTGCCCACACAAACACTGTTGAATTACTTACAGCTATTGTCTTCCACGAACAGTATTGAGCTTTCATTCTATACGAGAAAGTATATACGACATAAGATGTCCCAATTCTACAGAGGAGTTTTTATATAAAACGGTGTAGTATTTTTAAATATTTATTTACCCCGTGATGATCACAAGTATTTTCACATTGCTCTTATTGTCTGGCAAAAATGGCCATTGTATAGGACTGAAGGTTGGAAGGTGGCCCCTCCACGCCAGGGAATGGAGGGAGCACCGCTTGTATGCCTGCACAGAGTAGAGTGGCTGCTGCTGCTGCTCCTGGCTCCTCCACTAGTGTTGTCTGGAAGAATGGCTGCTGGGCACGCCATAACGTCCTGGGCTCCATAAGTGTTCTCTGCCTCAGTCAACCAACACTGTAGTCTGTTCACCTGAAATAAAGAATAATGCTGAAATATTTGACGTGCCTAAAAACATGTTCATAAATGTGTACATGTTAGTTACGGGAAATTTGTACTGAGCACACCTGGTAAATTATAGGGTAGGGTAAAATTTGAATTAAAGGATTACAACTATAGCGAGTGTGTTTGTGAAGGGGAACCTACCGAGCATGTGTCAAGACGATGGTCACTGAATCCCTCTCATCTCATATCAGATGAGGAAGATCCATATCAGGAACCCGACACAGGGATGAAGACCGACACAAAGATTCAAGCTGGCTCTAACTGCGGGTTCTTCAGCTTCCATGTAGACTGTAGAGTGAAGAGGGCAACCCATATCTGTTAAAATCAAGGCATTAATTACAGCCCCACGAGATACAAATAGTGTCGCAGAATTATCATGCAGATGCTGTGAGTAGAGCATGAACAGAAACGGGAACTACTACTGTCATGGCCACTTATAGTACTGTCTGTCTTCCAGGGTCTTCCCAGGGTCAGAGTGGGACAAAAAGGTTAGAAAGAGAACCCTGAGGAGAATATATAGGTGTCACATTGCTCAATATATGTCGCCTTGTACTGTTATCTGGCAAGCCAACCTTTTCTTTTACAGAAAACCTTTGCAAAAAAGAGCATTTAGTATTTGGTATCAAAGAATGCAAGGTAGATTTGTGACTAATTCTCGGAAAAACTGAGTGAGTGTGTAACAGGATAAAAATCTTCATGTAAAAAATTGCGATGTGGTTATCAATTATAATTTCAAGGTTGCATTACACACCCAGTATGCGCAAAATGACCTTATGTAAGTTAATACATTTCTTACAAGTTGTAAATTCTTCAAAACAAATATTTTATAAAGAAATAAATTTAACTCCAAAGTAAGTACGTATACAAAAAGTATAAATTTTACAAAAGAAAAAGTTTGTGAGCAGTGAGCAAACCTTGATGAGGCGGTGATGGTAATGTTGTATTCATAGTGTTGTGATTGGCTGGCTCACAAAATGTAGCTTTTGGATGGTGTGTGTGTTGTGAAGGGACACATTCACACATGACTGTTTACTCGGCTCCAGTCTTCCTGCAACTACTATGACATGACTTTTTTTTTTTTACTGATTCCAACCACAACCTTATCTTGACCCATTAAAGACAAGTCACTGATAATTTAGTAAAAACTTATTGAACCCAAAAATCAAATAAAGCTTTCCTATTACGTATGTGTCACCTAATTTGCACATTGAGTAATTAGTAGTGTTGACAAAAATAATTAGTAGGAAAAACAAGCTGAGACTTTGATCTGAAATCTATCGGTAGATTTTTACATCACAACCAACTTAAAATAACAATTCAACTATGATCATGCGTGCACACATACACACACTTAAATAAATAAGGGCAGCAGATTTAAGTACCATTTTACTGCTTATACTAACTTAACTATACCATACTAGCTAACCAAAGAACGTATACTTTACTATACTAACTCAACTATACCATACTAGCTAACCAAAGAACGTATGTGCAAGAGTGGTGCTGTAATAGATTGATTTAATGCCAAAAAAGGGGAAATGTGCCAGACATCAGAGGTCATATGGCACAGTGGTGTAATAGAACTGACGACCAGCACAAAGGCAAGATGTGTGTGTCCAGGTGATGTATAAGCCGAAGTCATGACAGGCAGAGACCTTCACACCTATCCCAGGGAAGTATAGTAGAGACATGGGACGTGAGAGTAACTACAGATAGGATACAGGGGAATAATAATGACCGGATAAGTCTTGGGTATTAGCAAAGATAGTGGTGGTGGTGGTGGGTGGTATATTTTCATAAACAAGACTATGGTTCAAGTCCGAGGCAGTGTAGGGTGTGGTGGTGTTGGTTGTAAGTTGTGTTAGGGTTGTGGTGTTAGAGGCACTGAATGGTGTGGTGTTAGTGGTAGCAGTTACAGGTAAGTTTCCATTGACAGAGCTTTGGTTAGGTGAGGCAGAGGAGGTGTAAGGTGTAGCGTAGGTAGTGGTGGTGGCAAGGGGCGAGGTAGGGACAGTATACTCAGGGTTCACAATGACATGTACAAGTGTAGTGGTGTTGAAAGATGGGTTATGGGAGGGAGATTGGGAGCAGGCTGAAGCGGAGACATGGGTAGGACACGTGGCTGGGGTGTCAACAGAGGGAGAGTCAGCATTCCTAGGACACACATACCCGTCAGACAACATGACATCCTGACGCAGACACACACCACTGAGAGGAGCTGTGTGTGGGGAGGAGGGGTGAGACATGTAGGTATGGGGGGTATTGGGTGAGGGTAGTGGGGAAGACATGGACCTGGTATTAGGGGTGTGGAGTGGGGGTGGGGAAGCTCTAGTATGATTTAAGGGTATGGGTGGTGACATGGTATACCTCCTGTACTCTGACCCTTCCCTGTTCCTCCCTCGCCTGGTGTTGGGGACGTAGCGCCGGGTGGCAAATCTGTGTAGCTCCTGGCCTGACAGCGTCACTCTCTCCTCCCTCTGCTGCCCTTGTGGGTTGGGTAGGCAGGCTGTCTGCAGGTTCTCCACACACTGCAGGCCGAGCACCAGCACCACCACCAATGTCAGGACCTGCGAACACCTGCCATGTAGTAACGCCGCCTCATCCTATATTTTTCTCTTCGTATTTTCATTATATTCCAATCACCGACGCCTGCCACGTAGTAACACCTCTTTCTCCTACGGTTTGCAATATTTTTTTTGCTTTACGCCAAATGATAGCACTTGCTAGATCTACTTCATATTTACTTCTCTATACATGTTGCACCTATCTGCCATAGTTTTTTTAGTTATTGAATAAAACGTGATTTAAAAAAAAATCTAATTTTGCAATATTTTTTGAAAATTGATTTGGTTAAAAATTTATTCCTAGCAGTTTTCGGGCATGCTTAACACGAATCTGGAGTCAGTTTTCAGTTACAATGATTAAAAGTCCCTATTTCAGTCAATTCACATAACCCTTGCAAAATTTGCAATATTTTTTGAAAAATAGATTTGCTTAAAAAAAAATTCTAACAGTTTTTGGGCATGCTAACACGAATCTGGAGTCAGTTTTCAGTTACAATGATTAGAAGTCCCTATTTCAGCTAATTCACATATCCCTTGCAAAAATTGCAATATTTTTTGAAAAATAGATTTACTTAAAAATTTGTTCCTAGCATTTTTCGGGCATGCTGAACACGAATCTGGAGTCAGTTTTCAGTTACAATGATTAGAAGTCCCTATTTCAGCCATTCACAATGACATGATACTTCCAGATATTCCTTAAAAATCACAAATTAGACAAAACTTACTACAAGACATAAAAATATGATAAGGCATTCTAGATTAATCATTACTTTAATACAATGTCAGTATTATATTCTCAGGATCATCAGTTATTATGTATAACCATATGGCCAGCCATGCAATTGTCAAAGTACTTATAAAGCCTGGTACTCACGGCAGCCACAGCTATGGGGGTCGATGGCGTGGGGGGCAGCAGGAGCCAGAGGGCGGCAGGCAGTAGAACTATACACGATACTACATCGTGAACGGCTACCTGGGGAGAACAACCATGAAACTGTCCACCCCTTAACCTACCACCTCACCACATGACTACCACCTCCACCACCACCACTCCACAACCACCACCTCACCACCACACTACCACCCCACCACCACACTACCACCTCCACCACCACCCACTACCACCTCCACCACCTCCACACACCACCTCCACCACCACCACACTACCACCTCCACCACCACCACACTACCACCCCCACCACCACCACACTACCACCTCCACCACCACCACACTACCACCTCCACCACCACCACACTACCACCTCCACCACCACCACACTACCACCTCCACACCACCACACTACCACCTCCACCACCACCACCTCCACCACCACACTACCACCTCCACCACCACACTACCACCTCCACCACCACACTACCACACCACCACCACACTCCAATAACCTAACTCAGTAATTAGCTTCAACTAACTAGCCACAATAACTAGCTTCAGGGTCAGACTCAGACTCCACATCCCTACTGAATACTGTAGTTACATAATGTAGAATACACACACACACACACAAAAAAAAAGGTTTGTACAGAATACCTATACACTAATAAAACTCAACAGTATATTATCTTAGTCTTAAATTATACTATAGTTCAATGCTTCTTGTGATTACATAAAAACACGTAAAATTCTAGAGTCCTTTCCCGCCCTTATTAGTGGTTCTATTTTCTCCAGACCTTCACAGATCCCTTCAAATACCTCTAAAACGTAATTATAAAGTGGGGGAGGGATGCCCCCTTCATACATACCCCACTAATTAGGGCGGGAAAGGACTTTATAATTTTACCGGGGCCTGTATGTATGTAAGAATTCATCCTCACCCAGAGCCTAAGAGCTTACCACAATGCTAGCCACACTGTAGCGGCGATGGTGGTGGTGTTGTGGTAGGCAGTGCAGCGGCAGGATGTCACTGATGAGAACCAGGACCACAGTGACCAGGAGGAGGCAGGTCACGGTCAGCAGGAAGGTGACTTGAGCTGACCCCTCGTGCGATGATTTGAGGAAGCCAAGAATGGAGCTGAGCAGTGCCTAGGGTTAAACAAAAAAGTTGTTGTTGTAATAGAAGCAGTGGTAGCAGTAGTGATTGTAGTAATATGTAGTAGCAATAGTAGTAGTGGTATTGGTAGTTGGGGTAGTAGAAGTGGTAGTTGCAGTGGCGTAGCTAAGGGGGGGGCGAGGGGGGGCTGCTTGAAATCGCCCCCCGGGCCCCCAAGAGAGGGGGGCTCCCAAATGCATCACTCAATCAAACAAAACTCTTGTGATCCTCTACAAACTTGGCTTAAACTCCTTGGGGTTTGTGTTTAATTTGATCTGTATCTTTCGAGTACCATCACAGGCTTTTTAATTCGGATTAAAAAGGATTTATGTGCATTGAAAGAAGTCTCAAAGTGTCAAAATGCATCAAAATATGTTCATTTTCCAAAAGTTTCCCGAAACCACCCAGCTGGTTGCCTCCCCCCCAAACACCTGCAAACTTTAGAGGGTGCCCCTCCAGAAAGTAAGCTCCCGGGCCCCCAAATGTCTAGCTACGCCCCTGGGTAGTTGGGGTAGTAGAAGTGGTAGTTGAGGTAGTAGAAGGGGTAATTGGGGTAGTAGAAATGGTAGTTGGGGTAGTAGTGGTAGAAATAGTAGTGGTAGTAATAGAAGTGGCTCCTGGCAACACATTTCAGTCAGTAAGCAGCAAGGGGTCAAGATTTCTCGCCTTGTTAAAAAAAACACCCATTAGCCTATATACTATACCACCACCATCAACACACAACTCACCATCTGCACCACACGATACATAACACTTCGGCTCTTTAGGAAACACCGCTGCTTCACCGTCCCCTTCCACACGCAACACAGGCCCATCACCACACTAGTCCTTCTCCCTCTTGTCTTCTTGTTCTTCCCAAAGCCGAGATAGAGAGTATAGTTCCTTTAGTTCTTTAACCTTGGTTCTTCCTGTCCCTGCCAGTCACCACCTTAAGTCCTCACTCTCCGGTCACTCAACTATCTGTGTGCCCTGCCTCTCTCTACGTCCCTCCCCTCCCTCCCTCTCTCTACCTCCACCCCTCCCCACATCCTTTATGCTTCACTGC
>JACEEZ010011004.1:143120-150620 GCA_016584305.1 Chionoecetes opilio
ACTGAGTCCATTCCGACCCTTCATGTTCTATATCCTACATACGGCATAACCTTCACTATTTTCCAGTGCTCTACATTCCCTGGTACAAAATTACAATTCACGACAAAAGTATCTGGTATTATGTAGTATTTGGAGCAAGTATTTTCTACACAGCCTTCCCCTTCTTCCCTCCCTTACTGACCTCAACAAGTTCACAACACAATTCCATGTGTGGCTATTCTATAGACTATTGTTACCACCACCACCACCACCACCACCTCCTCGTCCTCTCTCCTTCCCTTCCTTCCTCCCCCTTCCCTTCCTTCCTCCCCCTTCCCTTCCTTCCTCCTTTTCTTCCTCTTCCTCTTCCCTTCCTTTCCTCCCTCGACCCGCTCTGACCTCGACAAGCTTAAGGCAACATTCCTATAGTAGTTATAGTAGTAGTAGTAGTATAGAAGTAGTATAGTAGTTATAGTAGTAGTAGTAGTATAGAAGTAGTATAGTAGTTATAGTAGTAGTAGTAGTATAGTAGCTTTTCTTTCCTATACATTGTTACTACCGACTCCTCTTCCTCCTCCTCTAACACGTAAAATTAGATCGCCAGTAGAGACACAAATGGTAGTGTGGTATATCTTGCTTCAACTGATATATATATGTTAAATAAGCCCATGGTTAGTCAGAGGTATAATGAATAAAGCCCATGGTTAGTCAGAGGTATAATGAGTAAAGCCCATGGTTAGTCAGAGGTATAATGAATAAAGCCCATGGTTAGTCAGAGGTATAATGAGTAAAGCCCATGGTTAGTCAGAGGTATAATGAGTAAAGCCCATGGTTAGTCAGAGGTATAATGAATAAAGCCCATGGTTAGTCAGAGGTATAATGAGTAAAGCCCATGGTTAGTCAGAGGTATAATGAGTAAAGCCCATGGTTAGTCAGAGGTATAATGAGTAAAGCCCATGGTTAGTCAGAGGTATAATGAGTAAAGCCCATGGTTAGTCAGAGGTATAATGAGTGCAAACTAGATGGCAAAATTCCCCTTTCTTCCCTTCCCTCCTTCCCCAACACTCCTCCCCCTTCCTTCCCCAACACCCCCTCCCCCTTCCTTCCCCTTCTTCCTTCCTTCACCAACACCCCTCTCCTCCCCTTCCTTCACCTCCCTTCCTGACGTAGGCTCCTCCCAGCACTAAGTAGGGCGGTGGGGCAGAGGTGTGGGTGTGTCTGCCCTGCATACAAGTTACTATAAGGGAGATGTTAAAGGGAGATACAGGGCGAATAGGCGAATATATATAGTACTAGGAGGGTGCTTAGTAGTAGTAGTAGTAGTAGTAGTAGTGGTAGTAGTAGTGGTAGTGGTAGTGGTAGTGGTAGTGGTAGTATTAGTGGTAGTGGTAGTGGTAGTGGTAGTGGTAGTAGTAGTAGTAGTAGTAGTAGTGGTGGTAGTAGTAGTAGTAGTAGTGGTAGTAGTGGTAGTAGTAGTAGTCGCAATAAGAAATAAAACAAGTGGGGAGTAGGGAGGGGTTTAGATGATGGAGGGGGGGGAGGAAATGGTATGTAATGGGGAAAATGGGTGTTAAGGGGGAGAGAGAGAGAGAGAGAGAGGAGAGAGAGAGAGAGAGGAGAGAGAGAGAGAGAGAGAGAGAGAGAGAGAGAGAGAGGTAGTAAGGGGGAGATGGAATGGCAACCAGATTATACCGTTACCCTGCCCGCTTCTCTCTCTCTCTCTCTCTTCTCTCTCTCTCTCTCTCTCTCTCTCTCTCTCTCTCTCTCTCTCTCAAGCAGGTTAGTGGCTTACAAGGTTACTCACTCACTCCTCCTCCTCCTCCTCCTCCTCCTCCCTCCTCTTCCGGAAATTATGAAGAGTTTCCGTCCGACCTTTTAAACGTGTTAAAAAAAAGAAAAAAAAAGGGGGTCGAGTGTCATTCACCTACGATCTTGCTCATGCGAATTGAACTCTCGATCTCCAACTTTTACTCTCCCCGAAAGTTACCGATCTATGGGTAATGCTGGGACCTCACACCACACAAACCCCATCTACTTACTCAAGGGGGACAGTAACCACCCGTATATGATAATGAAATATCCCCAGATGCGAGTGGGGATCGAACGCACGACCACAGTATAGCCAGGCACGCTCTTTTACCACTGAAATACGCATGCGGTGTGTGTGTGTGTGTGTGTGTGTGTGTGTGTGTGTGTGTGTCTGTGTGTTGTGTACGTGAATGTGGTGTGTGTGGTGTGTGTGTGTGTGTGTGTGTACTACCGGATGCAGTACACATACGCGGTCCAAAGTGTGACGGTCAGAAATATGACACACTTGGAATGTGAATATGTGTGTGTACGTACCGGTTACCAGCTGACACACACACACACACACACACACACACACACACACACACACACACACACACACACACACACACACACACACACTTCCATTCACAACAATAATAACAATAATAATAATCCTTCCAGAGATCACCATCATGAGAGCAACAAGCAGTACAATGATGATGATGATGATGATGATGATGATGGTGGTGGTGATGAAGGGCGTACAAGGAGGAAGGGAAAAACGCTACATCTTCATCAATACAGATGCTCCAATTACTTTAGGTAAGTATAACATAAGAACAAATGAAAATAAGGAAGCTACAAGAGGCCGCGAGACTTAACACGTGGTAGTTCCTTTTCCTTCCCTATCTGACCTCTCATTTCCTCCTCCTCCTCCTCTTCCCACACACAAACCACAAAGTTGTTATATGCTGACCACACACACACACACACACACACACACACACGCGCAGGGTACTCCGTAGTGTACGGGAAACACGCTCGGTTCACAACCGAGAAGTCCCGGGTTTGATCCCCGGGCGGAGCGGAAACAGATGGGTTGTTTCCTTAAAACCCGAGCCCCTGTCCACCCAGCAGTGAATGGGTACCGGGTGTTAGCCGGGGTTTGTGACCCGCCTCCCGGGGTGGTGGCTTCGGCCAACACTGAGCACTAAGGATGAATGATAAAAATTTTGATATGGAGACGGGGCCATACGAGCGTTGCTCAGGCCCTGTATAGTAAAACTAGATGAATACACACACACATGATCTTACTCCTCCTGAACGAGAGAGAGAGAGAGAGAGAGAGAGAGAGAGAGAGAGAGAGAGAGAGAGAGAGAGAGAGAGAGAGAGAGAGAGAGAGAGAGAGAGAGAGAGAGAGAGAGAGAGAGAGAAGATAAGATACTTTGATCCTATCTAGACACATTGCAAGTACCAACTACAAGGTTATTGACTATACAAAGCGCCACCACGCCAGGACGAACTTGGTGGACTCGAACCGCTGACCGAATGCAGAGACTGCACGCTTGTCCACGACTCTACCAACCGCGCCACCCTGACGGGTGGGGAGAGAGAGAGAGAGAGAGAGAGAGAGAGAGAGAGAGAGAGAGAGAGAGAGAGAGAGCATGATAAAAGTTAACAGCTGTCATTCATATCACACAATTGTTAGTTATTAAATGAAACAGTAAAAAAAAATGAAAGTTTTGGACAAAAGTTGGAGGGAATAAGAACAAGAGAGCAAAGAAAGAGGCTGAAGAAAGAATAAATGATCAGATATGAAAGACAAATTTTTTTTTTTTTATAATAATAGCAATAAATAAAAAAAGAGATGATCTGTAGAGTGAAGGAAGAAAGACAACGGAACTAAAGTTAAATAAATAAAAATATAGGTGGGAAAATTAAGTAAAAATAAATATGGAGGATAAAAAAAGCAAGGCATGATAAAAAAAGAGAAAATAACAAAAGACTTAAAATAAGACAGGGCGAGCAAATCAAAAGACAAGAACAGAGAACAGAGGTAGGCGAGGAAGATCAGTAAAATCAAACAATAAATGACATAACCCGAAAAATCAAACAATAGATGACATAACCCGAAAAAACAAACAATAAATGACATAACCCGAAAAATCAAACAATAGATGACATAACCCGAAAAAACAAACAATAAATGACATAACCCGAAAAATCAAACAATAAATGACATAACCCAAAAAAACAAACAATAAATTACATAACCCAAAAAAACAAACAATAAATGACATAACCCGAAAAATCAAACAATAAATGACATAACCCGAAAAATCAAACAATGACATAACCCGAAAAGTCAAACAATAAATGACATAACCCGAAAAGTCAAACAATAAATGACATGACCCGAAAAGTCAAACAATAAATGACATAACCAGAAAAATCAAACAATAAATGACATAACCCGAAAAGTCAAACAATAAATGACATAACCAGAAAAATCAAACAATAAATGACATAACCCGAAAAGTCAAACAATAAATGACATAACCAGAAAAATCAAACAATAAATGACATAACCAGAAAAGTCAAACAATAAATGACATAACCAGAAAAATCAAACAATAAATGACATAACCCGAAAAGTCAAACAATAAATGACATAACCCGAAAAATCAAACAATAAATGACATAACCCGAAAAATCAAACAATAAATGACATAACCCGAAAAATCAAACAATAAATGACATAACCCGAAAAATCAAACAATAAATGACATAACCAAAGTAACAGAAATGTCCACACGAAAGAAAATATGAAGTAATAACACAAATAATAATGACACAAATACTGATATAATAATAACAATATCACCACAAATTAACCCCTTCACGCCCAGATCTTTCCTTTGCTATAAAAAATAGTGTTGTTAGCCATAAAATTACGATAAGTAACTGAATATACCAAATTAGTTAGTCGACAAGGATACTAAACAGGTCATATCTATAAAATTATTGCTTATAGTCACTAAAAATCGTCTAATGGTACCCAAATTACAATGGAAATTACGTTCTGGGTCTCAAGGGGTTAACATTAATAATATCATTCCAGGTTTCATCCTCAACATGCCCATCTCCCTGGCCCTCCCCACCCTGGCCCCCCGCCTCGGCAGGGCCATGGAGGAGGTGGAGACGTGGGGCATGGTGGGGGAGTGGGAGGAGGGGGAGGACGGCATGCAGAGGCTGACCCCCAACAGACACCCCCGCCCCGAGGAGCTGTCGTGGGACCCCGCCTATGACCTGCCCCTGTCCCGCCTCAACGCCTACTTTGCCCAACTTGAGGTATTGGTGGTGGTGGTGGTGGTGGTGGTGGTGGTGGTAGTGGTGGTAGTAGTGGTGGTGGTCGTTGTGGTGGTAGTGGTGTTGTTGTTGTTGGTGGTGGGGGTAGCAGAAGTAGTAGAAGAAGTAGTAGAAGAAGTAGTAGTAGTAGTAGTAGTAGTAGTAGTATAGTAGTAGTAGTAGTAGTAGTAGTAGTAGTAGTAGTAGTAGTAGTAGTAGTAGTAGTAGTAGTTAGCTTTTTTTTTTTTTAGGTTGGGTCTATTTAGGTTAGTAGTAGTAGTAGTAGTAGTAGTAGTAGTAGTAGTAGTAGTAGTAGTAGTAGTAGTAGTAGTAGTAGTAGTAGTAGTAGTAGTAGTAGTGGTAGTAGTAGTAGTAGTAGTAGTAGTAGTAGTAGTAGTGGGTAGTGGTAGTATTAGTAGTTAGCTTAGGTTGGGTCTATTTAGGTGGTGGTAGTAGTAGTAGAGTAGTAGTCTAGTAGTGGTGGTAGTTAAAGTGATGGTAGAAGTGGTGGTAGTAGCTGTCATTTTCATATATCCAACAGACAGCAGTATAAATAAGAGTAAATGATTGCTATTCTACTAGGTATTTTCCCCTTAAGAGTTACATACTACTACTTAAGTCATAATGAAGAAGTGCTTTCATCATAAAATACTAATTGCGAGTTTCAATTAACCTTTTCCAACACCCTCACCCATCACCTTCCACCACCCCTTACATAAGAACATATAAGAAAATAAGGAAGCTACAAGAGGCTGCGAGGCCTGCACGTGGTAGTTCCTGTACTTTTCCTTACTCACCCATCACAGGCAAATCTTTACCCCTCACTCTCTCCCTATCTCCGCAGCTGCCCACGCTACCCTGCCAGGAGCGTCTGCTGTGTGAGCTGACGGCAGAACCAGAAACCTACAATCCCATCCAACAGATCTTTATGAAGGAACTGAGGTGAGTGATATATAAGTTGTGGATAGCCATGACTTGTGGTTCATTGTTGTTTTTGCGTAAATGTTTCTCTCTCTCTATCTTACTTGTATCTTAATGAATGAGTTTTGTACTTTACTAGGGTGGTTAGCATAGTACAGTACAGTATACTATAAAAAAAATGTACGTAGATGATTCTATTAATTTTACATCTAACTTTACATATTTCACAATTAGCATTCATTTGCTCGAAACTCCAACAAGCCAACAGACAGTGGCTCCTCGTCGTAATTTCATCCATACAAACTATTAACAAAAAGAAAGGATGTTGGATTAAGCTAAGTATTTGTCCACCTTTCTACAACTTAAATCTTTTCACGAGAGGGAAAAACAAGAAACCTCCCGAACTAAATTGGCCCATCCCTCCTTTTTATATTCTCTTACTGTCTTCTTTATAGGGACTGGCAACCAAGCGGACTTTGTGCTACTTCTTTTTTCCCCCTTGACCAGTCCTTTGTAATGTAAAAAAAAAAAAAAAAAAAAAAAATGCATATGTAAGTGTCGCTGTTTTAACTAATTCCTCGCGTTAATTAAAGATACGCAGTGACGAGCATTAATCTTTGTTTCCCAGGATGCTGTACGGCCCTGTGGACACCTCGTCGGACTCCCTCATGTGGCGGTACATGCAGGCGGCCAAGGAGGGGTACGGCGCGGTCCAGGGGAGTGCGCCGCGACCTTCACCACCTGCCCGCTGCCGCCACAACGCATCCTTAACATGCCCGTGCTCAAGGTGTGGCAGTACATCGCGTCAAAACTCAACCTCCAGCTGGTGTGAGGCTTTGTGTGTGTGTGTGTGTGTGTGTGTGTGTGTGTGTGTGTGTGTGTGTGTGTGTGTGTGTGCGTAACCTCATCAGACTTTATGGGAAAATCTGACGTAAAACAGAAAGATGATGATGATGTGTGTGTGTGTGTGTGTGTGTGTGTGTGTGTGTGGTGTGTGTGTGTGTGTGTGTGTGTGTGTGTGTGTGTGTGTGTGTGTGTGTGTGTGTGTGTGTGTGTGTGTGTGAAGGGGGGCATAATTATCTGGTGACCTTCATATCTATTTCCTTATTTATTTATTTATTTATTTATTCAGGCATTATTATTTATTCAGGGCATTAAACTTGGCTAACAACATTTTAATACCGTCTATTAATGAATCGCTCCCGACTCTAACTATGTATAATGATATAAGTGTGTGTGCGGATATGTGTGTGTGTGTGTGTGTGTGTGTGTGTGTGTGTGTGTGTGTGTGTGTGTGTGTGTGTGTGTGTGTGTGTGTGTGTGTGTGTGTGTGTGTGTGTGTTATAGTCAGTCACAAATGGGAAAAGGATAGGTTGTGCCAAGTAAATTCTGCATTACCAGCCTCTTGACTCTCCCTCCTGCAGTGTTAACCCCTTGAGGTCCAAAACGTAATTTCCTTTG
>JACEEZ010011005.1:0-14826 GCA_016584305.1 Chionoecetes opilio
AACCACACACCACCCACCACCCACCACACCCACCCACCCACCCACCCACCCACCCACCCACCACCCCACCCCCACCCACCCCCACCCACCCACCCACCCACCCCCACCCACCACCACCCACCCACCCCCACCCACCCACCCCCCACCCACCCACCACCCACCACCCACCCACCCACCCACCCACCCACCCACCCACCCACCCACCCACCCACCCACCCACCCACCCACCCACCCACCCACCCCCCACCCACCCACCCACCACACCCACCCACCCACCCACCCACCCACCCACCCACCCACCCACCCACCCACCCACCACACCACACACCACACACACACACACACACACACACACACACACACACACAACACACACACACACACACGAGTTGGATACAAGCGTCGCTTCCCACCCGTCTAGGTGGAATCGGAGTCAGGCGGATGGAGGATGTAGCGCTCCCCGCCTACATCTCCTCCTTGAGCGCCACGCGGGATTTGATCCGTCTGATTAACGGTCGCGCAGGCGACGACGGATCAGCCCAACTGGCCTCAGCACTCACCGCCTTCTCCGATCTCTACCCCACACTAGACGACCCCGACTTCAACGCAAACACACAGATCCCTCAACGCAAGCTCGACGAGGTCGTCGAGCCTGGACGAGAGCGATCCCGCTGTCGCCTGGACACCCTCCTACAAGACAGCAACCAGGTGCACCGCGCTCGCCTGCTTGCGGCCGCCGAACCACACACCGGAGCTAGGCTAGATGCTCTCCCAGTGGAAAAGCTCGGCCTCCTTCTCCCAGACGAGGCAGTTCGCGTCGGCGTCGCCATGCGCCTAGGCGCACCCGTGTGCCTACCGCACAGGTGCAAGTGCGACTCGACCGCGGATAGTCTGGGCCACCACCAGCTCTCATGCTGCCGAGACCCAGGACGCCTCCCGAGACACGCCGCCATCAACGACATCATCCGCCGCGGCCTCGCAGCCGCTGGGGTACCGGCACTCCTCGAACCGCGGGGCCTGGACCGTGGCGACGGCAGACGGCCGGATGGAGTCACCCTCACACCCTTCAGCATCGGGAGATCCCTGCTATGGGACGCCACATATACCAACACCTTCGGCGCTACCCACGTCACCGACTGCGCCATCAGCCCCGGAGCCGCCGCCCGCGCAGCAGAGCAACGCAAACGCGCGCGCTACGCGGCTTTGACACAGCGATACCGGTTCGAGCCCCTCGCAGTGGAGACGACCGGCTTGTTGGGACCAGCGATCTCCAAGCTCCTCGCTGAACTGGGACGCCGCATCACCGCACAGACGGGGGAGAAGCGGGAGACCTGCTGGATCAGGCAGCGGATTAGCCTCGCCATAGTGCGTGGGAACGCCGCCGCCTTCACGGTGCCCTTGACTGAAGCTGCATCACTATTGTAATATATTAAACCTAAACTATTATTCCCTTATATCTCTATATATTCAATAAACATAACATTTTATTAGAGGTATGGTTGCACGCCACAGTCATTGTCGACCCGGCCTGGGCCAACGACTTGCGATCTTAACAAGCTGTACGAGCCGCTAACATTGCAACTCCCTTACGGATGGAGGCCCTTTTTATAGGATGTCACACAAAACACACACACACACACACACACACACACACACACACACACACACACACACACACACACACACTTGCGAGCTATGTTTTATATATTTGTTATCTTTGATCCAAGCGTCGCATTGACAGTTTCAAGAAGAGTCACCGAGAGAAACCAGGAAATGGAAGAAGATTACGAGGAGGAAAAACGCTTCAAAAAGTTAACGTGAGGAAAGAGAAAAGAGTGGAGGGAGTGGAGAGACTTTTGGCGCGTGTATCTTCTTAGTGGATTATCGAGACAAAGAAGCTGTGTCTTATGTCCCCTACATCTCCTCCTCCTCCTCCACCTCTTCCACATCTTCCACAGCTTCCTCCTGCAGACTAGATTCTAGAATGTTTTGTTTTGTTTTGTAATGTTATGTCATCTTGTTTTGCAAATATTGTTTTTTTGGCTTATATATGAACCAAAACCTAAATTGTATGCATCGTTTATTTGTATTTGTGTGGTCAAGATCGATTTATCTGTATCTTTATATCTATCTATCTATCTATCTCTATCTATTTTTCTATTTATCTATTTACCTATTTATCTATCTACCTATCTATTTTCTATATCTATCTATTATCTATCTATCTATCTATTTATATATATATCTACCTATTTTTTTATCCATCTATCTATCAATTTTTCTTTCTATCTGCCTATTTTGTTATCTATCAATCTATCTATCTGTCTATGCCACGCTGAGGCACGAGGGTCGGGAAGCACCGGTCAGTGTTTTCGTGTAGTGTGTGTAACCTTGGCTGTCATCACTACAAGCCTTGGCGTCCACTGTGACGCTCGTAATGGTGACCCTGCAGCTTGTGTTATTATCAACCTTGCAGTCGCTGGTTTCGTCTGTATTGCTCTTGGTGTGAAAGTCAAAAACAAAAAAATTCAAGGAAGGTGATATTTTTATTTTTAGTCTTCTTCACCTTCCAGCAGATATCTCAGCGTATTCTGGATCTCAAGGACCAAAAAATAACGAAATGAGGTGAATTATCGATAACGGAGAGAGAGGAACGGACAAAAAGAACATAAATATTACTGAGGCTTTTAGGAAAATAACCAGATCCGGGAGGGATTGCTCTATATAACTTAGCCAAATTGTTTCCCAGGAAAGTAGATCTCATAAGTCATCAGCTTCGAGGAAAAATGTATTAACAGCAAGACTAATAAAATATTCAGCGGCCGCACGAAGGAAACATAGGCCCGTACCGGGAGTTGAAGGCGGTAGAGCGACGAACAGCGAGGTAGCGACGAGCGGAAAACCTTCGTATCTTTACCGAGAGTCGACACTGGAGGTTGGTTGAGGTTTCACGCCTGCGGCAATGTATTGGTAACAATGTTGCTTCAAACTGCGGAGCCAGCAGTACGACTAAAATAGTGTATAATGCGAATTTGCCCTTATACTCATCACAAACATCAACAGCAACGTTGCGATCGGCTATGAAGTTGATATATATATTTAATGAAGTTAATTAACAGTAGAGGCGTGTATACGTAAGTTTCTCTTACCGCTCATGTGAACATGTGCGGTACGAGAAATGTGCTGGCGGGTTCTGGCAGCGACCTTGATGGCGGTGGCGCCTAAGCAATAGCCATCCCTGAACCTCCTTCATTATTGTCACTAAAATCACTTATTGCCGCATATGTAATACCTAATAATCTTATACTTATACTTAAATACATATTGGCAAGAAAGTTTTTAACATATCTCTTAATCCCTCCAGATTAGGAATGTAATAAAAATTCATCGAAGGTTGAGTGAAGACACGGGGATACCCGTGTCTCCAACCTTGACCGCCAACCGCGTCCCTGCTCTTCGTTCCGAAATTACAGGGTTTTTTATCCGTCTTATGGTAAGCGAAGGTCTGCCGTTCGTCGTTCTACCGCCTACCGTCATGACTCTCGGTACGGGCCATATAATGGCCCAGACGATGGAACAACGCGTGCACTGCCGATGGGAAGACATCATCATTTACCAGAAACTAATTCTAATAAGAGACGAGGAGACGCCAACGGAAAATAAATGTAAAGAGGATGAAAGACTTTATAAAGAAATTGAGAAATATATCCGGTTGGCGAATCTCATAGCTTGATATTATAAAGTAATTTAAGTTCTTTCTGAAGACACGAGTTAATATATTCCTTATAAAAACAGTCAAACAGGGAACCCAAGTCAAGAGTAACTTAATTACCTACAAAAACAAAGTAGGCAAAAAAGGGAAGAAAGTAGATATTAAAAGAAACATTGCCTTCCACTAAATTTCCAAACGTCACCAGTCCGAGGGAAACAAATCCTGGGCAGAGGCAAGTAACTTTTTACCAAACCTCATCAGCCGCGCTCGCCACAAGGGATGAAGGAAGGAGGGAGTGGGGGGGAAGGGGAGGAGGACGGAGGGGAAGGGAAGGAGGGGGAGGAGGAGGAGGAGTAGGAGTAGGAGGAGTAGGAGGTGGGTAAGGAGAGGAGGGGTGGAGCACTACTGACGGAAGTGAGGAAGGGGATGATGCTGCCGAAGGGAGGAAGTATTTAATTGGTAGTCGTGCCGCAGTGTGCATGGCGGGAGTTGTATGAGGGCATCGATTCCCTGGTGGTGCCTGGCGGCAGGCGTTGTGCTCCTGCAGGACGGTCACAGCGCCCCTCCTCTTCCCCCTCATGGTGGTGATGGTGTTTTTGTTGGGTAGTTAGAAATGTGTTAATAATCACTCGTTCTCTCCCTGCCCCCAATACATCCACTATCCTCCTCCTCCTCTTCCCCTTTCTACTCCCTCCTCCTCCTCCTCCCTCCTCCTCCTCCTCCTCCTCCTCCTCCTCCTCCTCCTCCCCCTTTCCTCCTCCTCACCTCCTCCTCCTCCTCCTCCTCCCCTCCTTCTACCACCTCCTCTTCCTCCTCCTCCTCCTCCTCTTCTCAAAGAGTTTCGGACACGCGTGCAGAGTCCCTGCATTCGGTCAGCGGTTTGAGCCCACCAAGTTCGTCCTGGCGTGGTGGCTCTTTGTATAGTCAATAACCTTGTAGTTGGTACCTGCAAAGTGTCTAGATAGGATCAAAGTATCTTATCTGTATCCTCTTCTCAATCTCCCACTTCTCGTTCTTTTCCTGCTCCTCCTTGCTCCCCTCGTTCTCTTCCTCTTTCCCCTCATGCTGCTATTCCTGCCTCTCCTCCCTCCTCCATGTCATCGCGCCAACTACCACCTTGCTACACGCTGCAATGAAGCCATGCATTGCACCCCCCCACCCCACCCCACCACCGCCACCACCACCACCACCACCACAGACAGCGGTCATAATTAACAGCCCTCCGACAAAATCATGACAACACTAAGGGCCGATTTCTTAGTCCTTTGGTAAGCTCCCTAACCGAAAGCTTTACCAACCTGGTAACAGTCCTTACTAACAAACAGATCCGATTTCTTAGTCGCTGTTTTCGTGAACCAGGAGCTCCCCAACATGGTAAGGATCCCAACGAAAGAAAGACGGCAGATTCGGTACTGTTGGTATGCCTGAGTTGCGGAAAATGTAAATATTCCATCCAAAGTCAGTAAATAATTACTATTTACACACATATAAATAATAACAACGATTATTTATAATATTCTACTTTATTTATAAATTAATTTTGATATTTGATTATATATAAATTATATTATATTAAATTATATATAATTAAAAAATGTATTTAGAATTATTACTTTTATTTATAATAACAAGTTCACATATAACTACTTTTGTATATCTTACCCATATACTATACCTATAATATTACTGAATTATAGAAGAATATAGGGTGACAGCTAAAATAATTTATTAAGGCAGATGGCCGTGAAAAATCTGTTGTCTGCTTGACAGCTGGTGACGTGCATTCACCGCGGCCATCCAAGTTCTTTTAAAACTTTTATTTTTCTTTCATTATAACCCTCTAACGTGTTGATGCGCTGTCTGATAATTTTTTACATCTTTTTCAGAAGAAAATATAACCATATAGAAGAATTAATTATTGGTATTTGATAAATAATTGCATTAGTAAGCATTGTTGGGGAGGCAGTAGGCTCCCCAACTCGGCGTCCCCAAAGGTTCCAATCTATGGTATCGATACAAACCAACAGCGGCCCAAAAGACGACTAAGAAATCGGATTTTGTTGTTGGGGATGGAAATGGCTGCTCATTGGTGACCCCAACGAAAGGGACGACTGAGAAATCGGCCCTAAGAGCACCAGTAGTAGCACACACACTCTCTTGTTTTTATACTCTCTCTCTCTCTCTCTCTCTCTCTCTCTCTCTTCTTTTTCCTCCTCTCTCTCCTCTCTCTCTCTCTCTCTCCTCTCTCTCTCTCTCTCCTCCTCCTCTCTCCTCTCTCTCTCTCTTCCTCTCTCCTCCTCTCTCTCTCTTCTCTTCTCTCTCTCTCTCTCTCTCTCTCTACCTCTCTCTCTCTCTCTCTCTCTCTCTCTCCTCTCTCTCCTCTCTCTCTCTCCTCTCTCTCCCCTTTTCTCTTTTCTCCCTACCACTTCTCGCCGCCTCTGTGTAATGACCTTGAACTTTGCTTCCGCTGCCCTGACGAACAGGCTCCCGGGCCCCACTTCTCAGGCCGCCGACCTCCTGCGGGGATTGTCTTGCGCTGGCTAGGAAAGCTGGAGAGGAAGAGGCAGGCGAACGATGGGCTTGAGGGTTCTTTGGAGGATGGGCATGATGTGAGGAGGACTGAAAGGGACGTGGAGGAGGGGAGTGTGTGTTGCTGGGGAATGAAGGAATGGAGAACAAAGTGGGGAAGGGCTGCAGAGGAGGCCGCAGGGAAGGAGGAGGACGTGAGAGTGATAGAGAAGAAACACTCGCACGCCGGAGGAACAGCAGCGATACATTAAGAGAATTGCGTTGGAGGGGGTGGGGGAGGCGGGAGGCGAGCTGTTTCAAATGCAAATGGCTTCTGTCCGCCTCAGGTGTGACGAAGAATCGGCTGACGTTGACGTGTTACCTATCTGGCCGGGTCTCGTTTGACAGCCAGTGGTGTTGGCGTTGGTGGTGGTGATGGTGTTGATGTGGGTGTGGGTGTTGGTGTTGGTGATGGTGTTGCCTGAGCAGCGTTGCGGCGGCTATTCGCGACGCCTGCAGCAGGAACGTCTGTTTTGTGCATTGCGGTTTGTTTGCCAATATTTTGTGTTGTTTTGTCGCCTTATTGTGTTTGTTCTGCGCGGCGGTGCACGAACCTTGCCACGTAAAGATTGGTTTGTTGGAGCCTCGAAAATCCCCTTCGTGCTTCAATGACTGGAGATATACACACACACACATACATGTAATTTACTTATCTATTTTGTCTATATTACGATGATATCCGCTGTTGTTATCGTTGTTGCAATAGTAAGAACAGTAGTAGGAGTAGCAGCAGAAGCAGTGACAGCAGATCAGTAACAGAGTCGTGACTGTGGACCACTAGCAGCAGGTTGTGCGGGAGTAGTAGTATAATAGTAACGAAGGTTGTAACTAGACCAATTAGGGTGTAAATCCGCACAGACGGCCAGCCAGGGATAGCCCGCCAGCCCGCCCGCCCGCTGTCCCTGTCATTGGCCGCCCACCAACACCACCACCACCACCACCCGCTTCCCCACCACCACAACCACCACCCCCGCCACCCTTTCCCCTTGGTCGCCTCCTCCTCCACAGATCTTTCCTCCAAATCCTGCACTGTCCTGAAAAACCCTCAGTTCTCCCCTCCTGTCAAATCCTTCCTTTTCCTTCTCCCTTAACCTGCTACTTCTTTTTCCCTCACAATCCCCAACCTCTCTTCATCCTTCCCTCACCGCCTGTCTTTCCGTCCTCCTCTTTACTTCCTCTTACTTCCCACTCCTTTTTCCCTCCACTTCCTCCTCTCCTCCTCCTCCACTTATGCCTTTCATCTCATCAAGAACACCGGTGGAAAAAGTCACGTCACTTTTTTAATGCACACACACACACACACACACACACACACACACACAGCACGAACGCACGCACGCACGCACGCACGCACGCACGCACGCACGCACGCACGCACGCACGCACGCACGCACGCACGCACGCACGCACGCACGCACGCACGCACGCACGCACGCACGCACGCACGCACGCACGCACGCACGCACGCACGCACGCACGCACGCACGCACGCACGCAACGCACGCACGCACGCACGCACGCACGCACGCACGCACGCACCACGCACGCACGCACGCACGCACGCACGCACGCACGCACGCACGCACGCACGCACGCCGCACGCACGCACGCACGCACGCACGCACGCCGACGCGCACAACACATACACACATACACACATACACACACACACACACACACACACACACACACACACACACACACACACACACACACACACACACACACACAGCAAAGGTTTGGAGTCACGTCAGCTCGCCCTCAAATATTAACGCGTTACTGTAATCAACTGCTGACGGTGCCGAATAGATTTTTCACGGGCGGATATTCAATTCCTTCTTGCGATATTTGCTGGCGTGGCTGCCTTTTTGCACGCCCGGGAAAAATCTTGCGTAATAGTCTTTTTTATTTTCCTTTTTGTGTCGCTGGTGTTGGTGGTGGAGGGGAAGAGTGGGGATGTGAGGGGAGGATGTGGGGAGAGGGGATGTTGCTGAAGGTTGAAGGTCTTAGGTATGTATGGTGGAGATGATGGTGATGAGGGAAGGTGTGATGCGCCTCAACTTCGTCTTTTTAATTATGTTTATGGCGAGTCTGTTATTGTCATCGTGTTAGGCCGCGACGGGTGGAGCGGAGTGAGCAATGGATAGAGGGAGGGAAGGGAAGGAGGGCGGGAGAGAGGAAAAGGAGGAAGGCAGTTTTCGCAAGGATCGGAGTAGCGGTGAATGTTAAAAAAGTTAAAAAGCACCAAAATCCACTTCAAATCTATCTGCACCGTCGAGTTGTCTAAAAACACACACATGCTGTCCATTAACTCTACCTGCGATTGCAAGTGCATCGGAGGACACAGGTGGCATGAGCCTCTAATCACAGGCGTCACTATAAAAATCCTGCCTGCGCCACCACGGGGCGAGGGCCAACCATCACAGCCCTGGAGGTCACTGCCTACAGGAGCTATAGGCACAGATGTTAAAAAATAAATAGTGTGTGTTGAAGTATTTTGTGGTCCCTGCCTCGACACGTCAGGGTATATATGGTGATTAGTTGAGGCGTTACTGACGTGTGTGTGCGTGTGTGTGTGTGTGTGTGTGTGTGTGTGTGTGTGTGTGTGTGTGTGTGTGTGTGTGTGTGTGTGTGATTTACCTGGGGCAGGTGAGGGGCACAGCAGCAGCAGCAGCAGCAACAGCAGCGGGAGTCTGTGTAGTGCGTCGCGGATCATGCTTGTCGGTCACCCAGGCTCAGACCTCCTGACAACACACGCCCGCCCCGCCCATCACTTGGGGTTCCCCCACACCCACCCCCACGCCCCCCCCCACGCCGTGATGCACCCGGCAGGACCCGCGCCCCCCCTTGCCCACACACACGCACACACACACACACACACACACACACACACACACACACCACACACAAAAACCAAAACACACACACACACACACACCACACACCATCACCAGCCGACAGTAGGATATTTCCGTAAAAAACTTTCGCAAAGGGAATCGAAAATTTTTCCTCCAATTTTTTTCTTTTAAATTTTTTTTGGGGATATATCAATTTTTCTATAATTTTAAAAACATCGATTGCACAGTTTTTTTTCTCGTTTTATATCCTTTCTTCTTTTGTTTTAGGTTTTTTTCTTTTTTTTTGGTTGTATCTCCCCTCTCACTTCTTAGCGGGGGGAGAGGGAGAGGCGCGGTGAGTGTCCTTCCCCTTGGGGTGCCGCCGCGAGTGCGGGTTCCGTGGCGGCGGGGGCGGCGGCGGCGGGACGGTGGTGGTGGTGGGGGGCACGGCGGCACAGTTGGGGGTGGGGGGTGGTGGTGGTGGGGGTGATGGGGGAAAAGGAGAAGGTTTAAGAGGATTTGATGGGGGGAGATTTGATGTGGGGAGTTTGTTAATTGCAATGAGTTTTGGTTATGGTGATGAGAAAATCAAATCAGAATCAAATTTTTTTATTCCATTTTTAAAAGGTTATCATTACATGTATATTACTTTTAATGACGTCATTGAAAATAGGGGAAGGGTTTTAAGAGTGATTTGATGGGGGGAAAACCCTTGATGTGAGGTCTTTTTAAATTTGAAATGAGATTTTGGTTTTGGGTGGTGATATAAATCAAAATCAAAATCAAATTTTTTATTCCATTAAAAAAATGGTTTTTCTTAATGTATATTACTTTAAAGGGGACGTCTGAAAATACAAAAAAAAATTGGGATAATGTATAAACTAGCAATAAAATGAAGGGATAAAATTTTAAAAAGGCAAAAAAAATAGCGAAGCAATAAAATAAAAAGAAAGTGGGCATACCGGCCAAGTAAAACAAGTAAAATTGCAGCTAACAAATAAATGACAAAAATAAAACGAAAACTTTAATCATTTTTTCCCTGAAATTTTTACCAAATAGTGCTTTTAAGTGTTTTGAATGGGGTTGGGGAGGTGGCGCGTTCTAGTCGGGGGAAGGGCGTTTCAAAAGTGGGGCGCCACTTGGAAGGACCTGGCGCCAAGCGGGTGTTCCCCGGGGGTACAGGAGCTGTTTGTCTGCCTATTGTTGACACTGGGGGCATGCAGGGTGCTTACGGGGGGTAGGGGGAAAAACCCAAATGGGAAAGATTTTTATTTTTTAAGTAGTAATTTTTTTTTGCTCCCTAAAAGTTTGAGTTTTTGTTTTATTTTCACCATCCCAGTCTTTAAAAAGGGAGTGACATGGTCACTCTTGGCAGCCCCTCCAAGAGCAGTTTTAGGGGAAAAATTTTGCAATTTGTGTACTCGTTGTTTTGAGGGGAAATTTGGTTTTCCCCCGAGGGCAATCCCGTAGTTTTTTTATGTTCATGTTTAATGACTGTATGACAGAAACTCTTGTGCTTTTTTTAAAACATCCCTTAAATCTATTAACATACATTATTGTTCCATATATTTTTCTTACTTTTTCAGTGATGGGCGTATAAACAGTGGGTTTATTATAAAAAGGTACCCCAGATTCTTTAAAGTTGGGGGGGAATCAATTTCCCGTCCCCAGCATGGAGTGTCAGGGGGAAACTTTGAAGGAGCCCCTTTGTCCTATGAACATACATTGCGTTTTTTAGATTGAGCATTAGACCATTCTTTTTAAAAGTAATTTAGCTAATTTTACAGTTTCTTCATTTTGTTATCGATTTTTTTAGGTCGTCTTTTTACCTTGTGGACAAATGGGTTCACGGCAACGAATGTTTTCACGTTTTGGGAAAAAAAACACGACAGATCTTACTATATAGTAAACAAGTTGGACCAAGTATGACCTTGAGGCACACCATGGGAAAATATTTTTTTTATCCACATAGTTTTCCCTTATGGCACCATTGTGTCCTTTTGATAGCTGTGAAACCAGAAAGAATCAAGTGCATTTGGACACTTACGTAAAAATGTTATGACAAACCCTGCAAAGCTTTGACAAGTGCGAGATAACTAAAGAAATTTTAGTCCATGTTTGCATATAAATTGTTGGCTAGTGTTAATAGAGCAGAGGGGTTGATAAATTTGACCTGAACCCCTTTTGGGTTTTTGTAAGCAAGTTATTTGTTTCTGGTTTTGAGTGACTAGAGAATTTTTTTTCATATTTTAGAAAGAACGGGGAGGAGGATAGGGGGACGGAATTACCTGGTTCATTGACGTCCCAGATTTAAGAATGGGTACTACTTTTGGTGTTTCCAGACGGGGGAAAAAACTCCGTTACTATGATGTATTTATGATGCAAGTCAAGTGTGAGACGATAGCTGAAGGGAGTCTTTTAGTTTTTAAAGGGGACCATCTACCCGCAGGAGTCACTGTTTTTCAGTGTTTTGGGGTGAGATTTATTGTTTCCCAATTTTGTGGGTTCAGGTGGAAAGGTGGAGGGGATTGATATCATCATGTAGTCTGTGTGTATGGGTGTGGGATTCCAGGAATCTTCCAGTTTCGCTGGGATTTTAAAAGTGTCCTTCCGACTTTAGCAAAAAAAGTTTTGAAAAAGAAAAACGGTCTTTTTTCATTTTATTTTTATATCATATCAGCTAGGGCTTAGCTTTTTTTTTGTTTTTAGGAATCATTTCTTATCGTACCCCTATGGCCTTGCTGTTCCCTCTATTATTTCTTTTTCTATTATAGTGTTCCTTTTAAAGAACGGAATAAACCCTGGGATTTGTTGTTTTGGGTTTTTTATAGCAGTTTCAAGTGTGTTGTTTTCTGTTTTTTAAAATCTTTCAGGGCACATTTTTTTTTGTTCAAGTTTCAACCCCTCAGTGATCCACGGGGCGAAGGGCCCCCTTATTCTTGGTCATAGGTGCGCACAAAATTAAAAACCGGAAAAAAAATTAATTAATATTGAACGAGTATCAACATTATCAGTGTGTAGATTCTATCCCAAATTTTGACCTTCAGCTATTAATAAAATTTCATAAATTTCGGTGAGTATTTTTTAGTTGACGGAAGGTTTTTTTATAGGTTGCCCTTGGGGTTAGTGATGTCCAACTGACAGATTTTAAGGTCATGGTCAGCAAAGGGACAAGCAAACAGTCATGATGAAAGCTAAAGGGAGGCTTTTTTTTACAAAATATCCAAAAAAAGGTAGAAAATGGGGGTGTGGGTTTTTTAGGGTGTCAATTAAAAGGGTTAATTTGTGTTTTTTTATTATGTGTTCCATCTTGTTGTTTTTATTGTTTTTGATTTGTGGTGGGGGTGTGAGGTGTATTTTGGGGGCGTAGGCAGGAAATATGGGCGTTCGTTATGGGGGGATGAGATGAATGTGATGGTGAGGTGTATTTCGGAGGTAAAGGGCAGGAAAAAAGGTTCGTTCCCATGGGCATGGTGGTGAGCAATGGTGATGATGTGATGGTTAAAATAAGGAAATTTAAATTTTTTTTTGGAATCTATTTTTGGGTTTATATCTTAAATGGGGACATTGTATGTCCTTAGAGGTGAACGAGTTTTTATATAGTTAGTAAGTGGTAGTAGCCGTATGTAGTAGTAGAGCAGAGTAGTAGTATAGAGTATATATAGTATTTTAGTAGCAGAAAAGTAGTAGTATAGTAGTAGTAGTAGTAGTAGTAGTAGTATGGTAGTAGACCGTAGTAGTAGTGTAGTAGAGTGTAGTAGAGGTTTTGGGAGACTAGTAATAGTAGTAGTAGAGTTGGCAAACGTAGTAGTCTGTGTATTTGCAGTACAGAGTAGCAGTAGTAGTAATATAGAGTAGTAGACTAGTAGAGTAGTAGTAGTAGTATAGTATAGTAGTATAGTAGTAGTAGTGTAGTAGAAATGTATAGGACGTCAGTCTTTAAACACCCCCCCTTAAAACTTTAGTAGGGGCGAATAGCACGCGTGGGATTGCTTCACCCACCCACCCACCCACCCACCCCCCCACCCACCCCCCCCACCCACCCCCCCACCCCCCCACCCACACACACACACCAACACACACCCACCACACCACACAGGGGAGTGGGCACGCGGGGTCGTCAAGGAGGCAACACTGGGTCTATCCTGCAAGGCGACGACGGGGGTGAAAAGGGCAAACGGGGGGGGGGGTTTTGTCAATTTGGGGGGGGGGGGAGAGAGAGAGAGAGAGAGAGAAGAAGAGAGAGAGAGAGAGAGAGAGAAAAAGAGGAGAGAGAGAGAGAAGGAGAGAGAGAGAGGAGAGAGGGGGAGAGAGGAGAGAAGAAGAGAGGAGAGAAAGGGGGGAGAGAGAGAGAGAGAGAGAAGAGAGACAGGCAAAGCAATAAAAATCCGCCCCGAAGATCACTGACTTCTTCTTCGAAATTATTCGTATATTTTATTTTTCCCGAGGGGAGAAGGGGGAGAGAGAGAGAGAGAGAGAGGGGGAGAGGAAGAGGCGGAGGGGAGAGAAGAGAAAAGAGGGAGAGAGGAGAGAGAGAGAGAGAGGGGAGAAGAGAGAGAGAGAGAGAAAGAGGAGAGAGAGAGGAAGGGGGGAGAGGAGAGAGAGAGGAGGATTGAGACACCGGCAATTTTTGAAGGACAAAAGAGCTTTGGGTTTTTTTTTTTTGTATCGGATTTAGGTGGAGAGAAAGAAAATAAACGGCATTTTTTGTACACCTTTTCTTTTTCCTCCCTTCTCCCTTATTCCTCTTTCTCTCCCCGTCTTCTCTCTCTTCCCCCTTTTCTCCTCCCCCTTTCTCTTTTCTTCTTTTCCTCTCTCTCTCTCTATCTCTTTCTCTCTCTCTTTCTCTCTCCATCTTCCCTCTTCTCTCCCCTCTCTCTCTTCCCCTCTCTCTCTTCTCTTCTCTTCTTCCCCTTTTCCCTCTTTCCCCCCCCCCTTTTTCCAAAAGAAAGATGGTTTTGGATTTTTTCATCACCTAACCCCGTGTAACATCAATTAAATCACGTCAAAAGTAAAGGGGCAAAAGGGAGCTTGGGTTTCCGCTTTAAAAAAAGACGTGTGTGTATCTTTCCCCCGTGAATAGAAATTTAGAAAAAGAAGAGAAGTAAATGGGAGGGGTTTTTGAGGAAGTGAAGAGATGCCGCCTTTGGTCTGGTAATGTGACTCGCTATGTTTAGAATTTTCCCCCCCGAGAAAATTTTTAAAGGAAAGTGGGCGAGCCCGGGGTGCGTGTGTGGTACGGGGTGGGTGTGTTGTTACGTGTGTGTGGGGGGTGTGTGACGGGGTGTGTGTTGGTGGGTTTTTTTTTTGGGTGTGACGGGGTGTGTGTGACGTGGTTTTGTGTGGTGTTTTTTCGTGTGTTGTGTGGGGACGTGTGGAGTGTGTGGTGTAGTTTGAGTGTTGGGTACGGGGTGTATGTGTGTGTGGGTTAGTGAGTTGTGTGTACGTGTGTTGTGTGGTTTTAAGGGGGTGTGTGTGGGGAAAAGTGGAGGGTGTGGTACGTGTTGTGAGTGTGTGTGACGGGTGGTATGTAGTGATGTGTGTGGTGGTGTGTGTGTGTGGTTGTGGGATGTGTGCGGGTGTGTGGTAGTGTGGTAGGGTTTTGTGTGTGTGTGTGTGTGTGTTATGTGTGTGTGTGTGTGTAGTGTGTGGCGTTGTGAATGGGTGTGTAGGGGGGGTATTTTTTTTGGGGGGTTGTGGTGTTGTTTT
>JACEEZ010011006.1:0-11520 GCA_016584305.1 Chionoecetes opilio
CCCGCTACAAAACACTCCCGGGAAGGCTCCTTGTCCTGCGGACCTTTCCCACCTCCTCCTCTGGGGGGTGAAGAAGAGCACCGCGCTGTCCTATACTTTTGTCGTCTTCGGACCCTGGAGAAGGTTGGCGAGGGTCGTCGCCTGGGTCAGGCGGGGCTGCCGTCCGCCAGGCAGGTCACCCTCATGACGGAGGTATTGCCGTCCCTCCTTCTCAAGTACCCCGAGACCCTCACCTCGGCCACGTGCATGGAGGGGTTCCGCTCCGTACCCTCGGGGGAAACAGTGAGAATGTCCTCACGGGGAGAGGTACAGAAGGCGATCACCGGCCTGTTGCACCCCCGCCACCAGCACCAGCACCAGCACGAGTGCCTCTTGTAGGACAGCCTGATGGCGTCCACGCCGCTGCTTCCCTGCACCGCTATCCTTGACACACACACACACACACACATAGGGTAATCACGCCGCATCCTTCACCGCAGCACACCTATCTGTGCGTCCCGCGGCATACCCCCCCCTTACCCCCCGCCCCCCCGTTGGTGGGATTAACGGGGTAAAGATTAATAAATCTTTGGTTGGCGGGCTGGTGGGGAGGGGGGTAGGCGGCGGCGGCGGCGGAAGGGGAAGGGCGGAAGGGGTGTCGAGGAGGCACAAACAGGGCCTTTGAGCACTCCGGCATAAAATTAGAGAGACTATAAGATTAATTGTTCGCCTCTAATAAATCTGGCTTCTGAAAATTAATTTAACTTTCCAATTTTTTTAAATTGGCCGCTAAAATTTATGTAGGTAATGCCTTTTGGGCCGCGACAGTGGCCGGTGATTGATGGTGTGTGTGAGGCATTTAGTGGCCGCCCCTGGCCAACACCGCCACACCCCAGGCCCACACAGCCTCACAGCTTCACACCCGGGCGCGCCGCAGTCTCTGGCCTCGGAGCCGCCGCTATTATGAGCCAAAATCACCAGGCTTTTTCACAGCCGCGACCCAGCCTGATGAGTGGGTCACCCTGCAGGCCCTGGCGACTGGTGACGCACCCTTCGTGTTACGCTGCCTCCCTCACTGCCCACTGCTGATGCCCAACGCTTATTGAAACACTCCATGTAGCTAATGCCCGCAGCGTTATAGACATGTAGAGGAGGGAAGCTTCATGCTATGTTCACTGCTGTCTGTGTGAAGTCTTTGGGGTCAGAGGTGGGCGGCGCCTCGATTACTCCCCTCAGAAGAAGTGTGTGTGTGGTGTGTGTGTGTGTGGTAGTCAGTCAGGCCGCTGCAGTAATGGACCCCCAGCAATTTTTTTTTTCACGTTAATTTAGCCCTCATTCCATCACTTTGTAGAAAGCAAGGGGATAGAAACGGGGGCGTTGAAATACTCCTACTACTATGCTAATACACACACCCTCCTTACTTTTACTACTATATTTACCCTTCCAAATCCTAAACTACTACCTGCTTTAAATCAACCCTCCTAACTACTCTACTATTTCCCTTCCTAACCTCACTACTACCCTTTTTCCCAAACCCCCCCTAATCCCAAACCCCCCTTTCCCAAACCTAGCTATCCCCCCCTTTAACCTTATTTTACATCTTCCTACTCCTCACTACTACCGCCCCTCTTGTTTACAACCGACCTAACTACTACACTACTATTTACCCCTTCCCAAATCCTTACCACCACCACTACTACCACTTTTTACGCCTTTATACCCCCTTACCACCCACTACTATATCCCTACACTACTTTTTTCGCTTTCCTAATCCACCCACCCCCACCACTACCACCATTTTTGCGGGTGTGGCGGGGTGGGGCAGGTGCTTAACGGGTGTGACTTGGAGGTTAGCATTTAACCCTTGAGGCCCAAAACAAAATTTCTTTGTTTTTTGGGCCCATCATTTGATATTTTAATGATTGTAAGCAATATTTTATGAAAAGGACCTGTTTTGTATTTTTGTCCATTAACTTTTTGGTTATTGATTAATTTTCGTTTTTTCTGGCTACAACAGATTTTTTTCATACAAAAAAGGAAAGATCTGGGCGTGAAGGGTTAAGAGGGGTTAGGGGGGGGGGCTGTGGGGACTGAGGGGGAGTGAAAAATAAAGCTTGGATCTTTTCTAATACAAAGTATTCTTTTTCCCCTTCACGCCCCAAACTTTCCTTGGCTATATAAATCGTCTGATTCCCCCCAAAATAACGAAAGTCACTGAAAATACCCAATTAGTTATGAACAAGGGTCTAAACAGGTCATAGCTATAAAACATTGCTTATAAGTCCTAAAAATTGTCTAATGGTACCCAATTAAAATGGAAATTACGTTCTGGGTCTCAGGGGTTAACTGAGTGGTTATGGACGATACAAATTGCCAGGAAGAAGGAAGAGAGAGGAGAGAGAGAGAAGGAGAGAGAGAGAGAGAGAGAAAAGAGAGAGAGAGCAGAGAGAGAGAGAGAGTTGAAATCCGAGACCTTTGGCGCAGCTTAAAGTAAGGTTAGGCATCGTTTATCCGTTCAGTTGGGTTTTTCTGGGGAATTACCGACGTTGCCAAGTTATAATAGCAATTGTCAGCGATAATGCTAAGTCTTGGGGGCAAATTTGCGATTACACTCAAGCCCGCAGAGAAGAAGAGAGGGAAGGGAAAGGGGTGAAGGGAAGGGAAGGGAAGGGAAGGGAAGGGGAAAGGGAAGGGAAGAAGGGAAGGGAAGGGAAGGGAAAGGGAAGGGAAGGGAGGGAAGGGAAGGGAAGGGAAGGGAAGGGAAGGGAAGGGAAGGGAAGGGAAGGGAAGGAAGGGAAGGAGTGAGGGAAGGGAAGGGAGAGAAAGGAAGGGAAGGAAGGAAAGGAAAGGAAAGGAAGGAAGGAAGGAAGGAAGGAAGGAAGGAAGGAAGGAAGGAAGGAAGGGAAGAAGGAAGGGAGGAAGGAAGGAGGAAACGGAAGGGAAAAGGAAGGAAGGGAAGGGAGGGAGGGAAGGGAAGGGGAAAGGGGAAGGGAAGGGAAGAACGAAAGGAAGAGAAGGGAGGACGGAAGGGAAGGGGAGAAGGGGGGGAAGGAAGGACGGAAGGGAAGGGAACGGAAGGGAAGGGAAGGAAGGGAAGGGAAAGGGGAAAGGGGAAGGGAAACGATAATGAAGAGGGGAGAAATCAAGTGGAGATGGGATGGAGGCTAAGAGGAAGAAGGGAAGGGAAGGGAAGGGAGAGGAAGAGAAGGGAAGGGGGGGGAGGGAGGGAAGGTAAGGACAGGTTAAAAGGGGGTCATTATAGCTACCTTGTTTAGATACTTTATATATATTGCTGCACCTTTTTTCCGCTTCATTAATTAACGTAACAATTTCAAGATGAAAGAGGCGGTGAAGGTAGGTTAAGCCGCTGAGTGTGTAAGCCTGGCTCACACACACACACACACACAGTTTTTCTCTCTCTCTCTCTTCTCTCTCTCTCTTCATCTCTCTCTCTCTCTCTCTCTCTCTCTCTCTCTCTCCTCCCTCTCTCTCTCCTCTCCCCTCTCCTCTCTCTCTCTCTCTCGCTCTCTCTCTCCTTTCCTTTCTCTCCAGCCTTCCTACTTTTTTATACCTCCTCCTTTTTTCCCTTCTTCCTACTTTTCCCAAAAACCCCATAGTAGTACCTTCCTCTTAATTTTTCCCCCTTTTATCCTCCTCCTCCTCCCCCCTCCTCCTCCTCCCCCTCCTCCTCCTCCTCCCCCTTTTCCTTCTCCCCCTTTCCTCCTCCTCCCTCCTCCTCCCTCCTCCTCCCCCCCCCCCCTCCTTCCTCCCCTGGGTTTTAACAAAGGAAACCCCTTCTACTTCCTACCTTTTTCTTTATTACCTAGTTAGTTTTATTTGAAAGTTTAAAAAGAAAACCGGTCTTGTAAAAGTCGGACCTATGGGGTTGTTGCTGTTTGTTTTTCCCCTTTGTATTTCCCCTTTTGGGAATTCCTCCCTTCCTCCTCCTCCTCCCCCCTTTTTCATCCTCCCTCCCAACATAAACCCCTAAAATTTATAACTACCCCAAAATGCAAAAAAAAAAATCTTTTTAATAAAGTACAGCGGGGGGCAAAATTGTTTTTGGGGGGTGTACTCCAGTAAAAATTTAAAAAAAAAAAAAAAAGGGAAAAATTTGTTTTTGGGGGCTTTTTTTTAAACCCGAAATTTTTTGGGGAAAAATTTAAAATTCCCCAAAAAAAGTAATGACAAAATTATCCCCCGCCCTTGGTTGGGCCGCCCCCCTTGGAATATCCCCTTCAATTCGGGTTCCCCCTTTTTTTTCCGTAAAAGATCCCCAAAAAATGGAATCATGTGCAAAAAAGAGAAAACCAAACAAATTCCATCCTGCGAAATTAATTTTAATGAAAAAGAGACTGGGGGAAAACTTAAAAATTTTTTTCCTTTAAAAGGGTTTAAGAATCCGTGGGGATTTTGATAAAAAACCCTTTTAAGACCAAAAAAGGTTTTTGACCCCCATTAATCAAAAAAGAAACCTTTTTGGAGCTTTCCCAACCTCAAGTGAAAACAAAATTTAATGGTTTAAAATTAAAGGGCCCCAACCCCGTTCCCAACCCCCACCGATTTCCCCGTAAAAATTATTTCCCCAATGTTTAAGGGTGGGTTAAACGGATGGAAAATTTTCCCAGAAATTTTTGTTGTCGGACCCCAACCCACCAAAAAATCCCCTTTCCAAAAACGGACTTGACCCGCACTTTTAAATTTAAAGGGTTTTGATATTGCGAATTCGTATCAAAGTCCCCCGTATGATTATTTTGAAAGTGGGGTAGTGGTAGTTGTATTTTAGTTTTTTTTCATTCCCAAATTCCATTTTTTGCATATGAAAACTTTCCATTTTTCCTATCCTCTTTAGGGACAGGGGTATCATTTTCCAATGTTTTTTTTTTTACAAATTTTTTTGATATTGTAGTAGGTAACCCAGCAAGTTCCCCCTCCCCCCTTATGGACCAAAAATAGTTCCTCCTGGGGGTCGGTTTTCCTAATTTTTAACCCCCTAGGGTCCCCTCATCCCCTTTTTTCTCCCTCCCCCCCCCTTCCTCCTCCTCCTTCTCCTCCCCCCTCCCCCCCCCCTTTTCCTCCTCCCCCCCCCTCCTAACCCAAAAAAGAGTAAAAAAAGGGGTCAGTTTTAAACCAAAAGGGAGAAGGATCAAAAAATAGTGTTAACAGTTCCCCGGGGGGAAACCTCCTTATCCCTTTTCTTGATCCTTTTTTCCTCCTCCTTCTCCTCCCCTCCCCTCCTCCTTCCTCCTCCCCCCCTTTCCCCCTTCCTCCTCCTCCCCCCCCTCCTCCCCTCCCTCCTCCTCCTCTCTCCTCCTCCCCCCCCCCCTTTCCCCTCCTCCTCCTCCCCCTCCTCCTTCCCCCCTCCTCCTCCTCCTCCTTTTCCCTTTCCCCCTCCTCCCTCCCTCCTGCCCCCCCCTTCCCCCCCCTTCCTTTCCCTTTTTCCTGCCTCCTCCTCTTCCCCCCCTCCTCCTCCCTTTTTCCCCCTTCCTGGAAATAACACTAAATAAGGAGTTTAAATCGCTTGGAGGGCTCGAAAGGGGAATAATAGTAAGGGGTTTTTAAATTGCAAGGGTAATTTCCCCGGGGGGGGGCCAATTGTTCCCCAAAAAGTTTTGAGGGGCGGGATAAGTTTTGGGGTTAAAATGGTGAATGGTTTGGGGAGGAGGGGGTGTGTGTGGGGGGGGAGGGTGGGGTTTGGTGGGGGGGGGGCGGGGAAGGAGGTGGGGTTGTGGGGGGCCTGGGTGTGTTTTGTGTGTGTGGTGTGTGTGTGGGTGTAATGGTGTTTGTTTTTTGGGGTGGGGTGTGGGGGTGGTGGGGGGGGGTGTGTGGGGGGGGGGGTCTGTGGGGTTTTGGGGGGGGGGGGGTTTGTGTGTGTGGGGGGGGGGGAGGGTGGGTGTGTGGGGGGGATAGGGTTTGGGGGGGGGGGGTCGGGGGTTGTTGTTTTTTGTGTGTGGGGCTTTTATGTGTTTCGATTTTTTGCTTTAGCTTTTTTTAAGGGGTTTTTTTTTTTAGTCTTAATATTTTTTCTTCTATTTTCCCTTTTTTTTATTGATTTTTTCTTTCCTTTAAATTTTAAACTCTTTTTAATATATTTTTTGGCCGCTATTTTTTTTATTGGTTTTATTTCAATTTTTTTTTCCTTATTCTATTTTTAAAATTTTTTTAATTTTTTTCTTTTTTGGCCCTTATTTCTTTTGTTTTTTCCTTGTTTTTTTCTTTTTTATTTATCTTTGCCCTTCTTCAATTGCTTTCCTTTAAATCCCCTTTTCTTTCTCTCTTTTCTTTTCTCTCCCCCCCCCTCTCCCCTCGATCTCTCTTCTTTTTCCTCTTCTTTTTCCGCTCTTCTCTCTCTCTTCTCTCTTCTCTTTCTCCCCTCTCTTTTCTCTCTCTCTCGCTTCTCCCACACACAACACACAACACCCACACACAAAACACACCCCACACACACACCCACACCAAACACACACAACACACACACCCCCACACACAAAATAACTGTTGGAAAAATAACCCATTCGTAGTTTAAACTTTAAAGACGGTGTGAAAAATGGCCCCGGTTTCCCCGGTTTTTTGTTTTTTCCCCAAATTTAAAGAAAAAGCCTTTTTTTTTTTTTTTAAATTTTTTTTTTTTTATTTTTGTAGTTGCGAAAATAATGTCTGTGTGGGGGAAAAATAAAATTTTTAAAAAACAGATTTTATATAAAACCAATGCATGTATGAATAAATTGTGTGCGTGTGTGTGTGTGTGGGGTGTGGGGTGTGTTATATGTTTTGTGTGTGTGTGAAATTATTGGTGTGTTTGAGGAAAATTTTATTTCAGCAAAGAGGGAGCCCAAAGCGTAAATAAAGGGAAAGGGGGAAAGGGAGAGGGAAAGGTTTGGGAAAGGAAAGGGAAAGGAAAAGGAAAAGGGAAAAGGAAAGGGAAAAGGAAAGGGAAAGGGAAAGGGAAAAGGAAGGGAAGGGAAAAAAAATTTCGTGCAAATTTAAAAAAAAAAGGGGCGAAAAAAAGGAAAAAATTGTAAGAGAGAGAGAAGAGAGAGAGGAGAGAGAGAGAAGAGGAGAGAAGAGAGAGAGAGGGAGAGAGAGAGAGAGAGAGAGAGAAGCGGGTTGCAGCGGAAAAAATTGAGAAGGAAGAGAGTAAAAAGAACTCAAAGAAATTAAAAAAAGAAGAGGAGGCCCAAGGGAGGGGGGAAGGAGGAGGGGGAAAGGAGGGGGAAGGGGTAAAAAAGGAAGAAAGAGAATAAAGGGATATTTGAAAATAAAAAGGGGGAGGGGGAAAAGAAGGAGAAGGAGGAAAAGGAGGGGGGAAAAAGGAAAGGAGGTGGGGAGGAGGAGGGGAGGAGGGGAGGGGGAGGAGGGGGGAGGAGGAGAAGAAAGGGGGGAGAAAGGAGGGGAGGAGAGGAAAAGGGGAAAAGGGAAAGGAGGAGGAGGAAAAGGAGGAGGAGGGGAGGAGGAGGAGGGAGGAGGAGGAAGAGATAAAGATGAATTTGGGAAAGGAAAAAAAATAGAGTAGGGAAGACGATTTGAAACTAAAAGCGCGGGAATGGGAAAGGAGAAAGAGGAGGAAAAGGGGGGGGGGAAAGAAGGGGAGGAAGAAAAAAGGAGAGAAGAGGCGGAGGAAGAAGTGGGGGAAAAAAGGGGAAAAAGGGAGGGGAGGAGGCAGTATAAGAAGAAGTGGGTTTTATTTAGTAGGAGGAGGGGGAAAGGGGAAGGAGGAGGAATGTATAAGAAGAAGAAGTGCATTGTAGTAGGACGAGGAGGGAAAAAGGAGGAGGAAAAGAAAAAAGGGGGAAGAAGGGAGGAGGAGGAAGGAAGAACCCAAAGATTAAAATTATAAAATTTTTTAGCCCCGGCCTTTTTTAAAAAAAAGGGAAAGGGTTGGGGCCGGGGATCGGTCCTTTTGGGGGAAAAAATTTAAAAACCCTCCCCGACCCCAATTCCCCCTTTTAAAAAACCCCTGTTCCCCCCTTTCCCCCCCCCCAACCCCCCCCCCCCCCAAACCCTTTCCCTTAAATTTAATTCGAAAAAAATTTTTTTATTTTTAATTTTTTTTTTTTTTTCTTTCGGGGGTTTTAAAAAGGGTTTTTAAGGTTGTGTTGTTTTGTTGTGTGGTGTGTGTTTTTTTTTTTTTTAGAAAGGAAGGGGGGAAAAGGGGGAAAGGTAATGGGTGGGGGGGGGGGGGGTTTTTTTGTGGGGGGGGTGTTTAGCCCCAAATGAAAAAACCCCCCCCCGGGAAGAAAAAAAAAAAAAAATAAAAAAAAAAAAAGTTAAAGAAAAAATTTTTCCCAAAAAAATTTTTCCCAAACATCCCCCCCCCTATCTTCACCTTCCCAAACAAAACAAAAAACCACCTACCCCCTTCCACACACACCACACACACAAAACCCACCCACACACACACCCCAAAAAACAAAAACCAAACACCACACACAAACAAAAAAACCCACCCCCCCACCCCCCAAAACCCCACACCCCCAACACACCCCAAAACAAAACCCAAAAAAAAACACCCACACCCCACACCACCCACCCCACACACCCCACACAAACACACCACACCCCACAACACCCACCCCCCTTTCCACCCACCCCACCCCCACCCACACAAAACACAAAACACACAACCACCCCCCCCCAAAACTTTACCCACACCCCCCCCCCATTCTCCCCTTCCCCTCTCATCTTCTTTTGGGGTTTTTCCCCCCTCCCCCCCCTTTATCCGTCTTTCTTTTTCCCAAAAAAAACCCTTTCATCTCCCTTTCGCAAAAACCCCCCCAAAATGAAGCCTGTCTATGGAGGAGGAGGAGGAGGAGGAGGAGGGGAAAGTGATGGATGAATGGGAAAAAAACCTGAAAAAAACAATACATAGGAAGGCAGAAATCAAAAGGAATAAAAAGGAAGAGGGGGAGGAGGAGGGGGAAAGGGGGAAAGGAGGAGGAGGGGGAGGAGGGGGAAAGGAGGAGGAGGAGGAGGAGGAAAAAGGGGGAGGCAGGAGGGGGGGAGGGATGGATGAAAAAGGAAAAAAACTGAAATAAAACAATCATGGGAAAAGGAAGGAAATAAAAAAAGGTAATAGAAAAAGGAAGGGGGGGGGGGGGAGGAGGAGGGGGAGGAACAGGAGGAGGAGGAGGAGGGGGAAGTTTAAAGGGGAAGGGGGAGGAAGGAGGGGGGAAAGGGGAGGACAAAAATCTTTTTTTTAAAATTTTTTTCACTGAAAGGCGCAAAAAAAAAAAAAATACAGAGAGGGGAAAAAATAAAAAACCATTTTTTGGGAAAAGGCGAATATTTTTGTGTAACCCCTTTTCCATCTTTATTTGTATTCTTTGGGCCGAGAGAGAAAAGGAGAGAGAGAGGGGAAAAGAGAGAGAGAGAGGGAGAGAGAGACGAGGAGAGGAGAGAGAGAGAGGAGAGAGAGACCGAGAGAGAGAAGAGAGAGAGAGAGAGACGTCGGGACGCCCGACAACAGAAGGAAGACAGACGGGACAGAAAAGCCCAAGACAACAGAAGGACAGACAGACAGACAGAAAGACGGACAGAGACGGGACAGCAGACAGACAGAGACAGACAGCAGGGGGAAAAACCAGACAGACAGACAGACAGACGGGACAGACAGACAGACAGACGACAGAAAACAGAAAAAACAAAACAGAGACAGACAACAGACAGAACATATCTTTCCGATACATAAAAAAAATTTAAAAAAAACCCACACCACACAAAACACAACATACACACACACACCGTCAACGAAACACTGGGCCCCTTGGTAAAACTTTACCCCTATTATAAAATTTACACACTAGGAAGACAAAGTTGCTCCCCCCCATCCCCTTTTTCCCCCCCCCCCCCCGAAACCTGCCCTGCCGGGAGGGGGGCGAGGGGAGGGAGGGGGTTTGGGCGCCAAAAATATTGTAAGAAGAAAAAACAGGGTCCGGCAGTCAGGCAGCGGCGCGTGTCAACAGTAGCCTTATATTTAACATGGATACAGTTATACGAGGAGAAATAGAGGATGCTTAGAGAGAGAGAGAGAGAGAGAGAGAGAGAGAGAGAGAGAGAGAGAGATGAGAGAGAGAGAGAGAAGAGAGAAAAAAAGAAAAAAAAGAGAAAGAGGGAGAGACTTTTGATGATGGTATTAGGTAGAATAGCAAAATGTAATCCCTTGTACAATACACCTCATGCTTTTGTTTCCCTGCACACACACACACACGCACGCACACACACACACACACACACACACACACACACACACACCACACACACACACACACACACACACACACACACACACACACACACACACACACGCGCGCGCGCACGCACACGCACACACATACACACACACACACACACACACACACACACACACACACGGAGGGTACTCCGTGGTGTAGGGGAAGCACGCTCGGTTCATAACCGAGAAGTCCCGGGTTCGATCCCCGGGCGGAGCGGAAATAGTTGGGCTGTTTCCTTAAAACCCGAGCCCCTGTCCACCCAGCAGTCAATGGGTACCGGGTGTTAGCCGGGGGTTTGTAACCCGCCTCCCGGGGTGCTGGCTTCGGCCAACACTATAAGCACTAGCAGACAGCTCTCTAGGGGTAGTCTGAGAGAGAGCTGTCTGGTTACAGTGGAGATCCATCTCAGTCGCGTCGATAACTGACGAAATTCTTCAATCATCAAACATCAAACACATACACAGAGACACACACATACAGATAGATAGATAGTTAGTTAGATAGATACACACACACAGAAACACACTTACACACACACACACACACACACACACACACACACACACACACACACACACACAACACACACACACACACACACACACACACACACACACGCAAGCCGGGTGTCCATCGTTAGGGGGATTTATGGATTCAATAACCCCGCGCCTGGCTTTGATGCACAGCGGTGGGATTAAAGTGTTTTGCCGCGACACCCAATGTGATCACAGCGAGCCGGAGTAATTGCCGCGCCAAGCCACCGCCGCCTCTCTCTCTCTCTCTCTCTCTATCTCTCTCTCTCTCGTCTCTCTCTCTCTCTCATCTCTCTCTCTCTCCTCTCTCCTCCTCTCTCTCTCATAACCTTCCCACACACACACACACACACACACACACACCACACACACAAACACACACACACACCCACACACACACACACACACACACACACACACACACACACACACACACACACACAACACACACACGCACACACAGTCACACACACACACACACACACACACACCACACACACACACACACACACACACACACCACACACACACACACACACGCAACAGTCACACACACACACACCACACACACACACACCACACACACACACACACACACAACACGACACAGTCACACACACACACAACACACACACACACACACACACACACACAAAGACACACACCACAGACACACACACACACACGCACACAAACACACCACACACACACACACACACACACACACACACAACACACCCACACACACACGACACACAGCACCCCACCGGGAAAAC
>JACEEZ010011008.1:0-12500 GCA_016584305.1 Chionoecetes opilio
AATTTAAAAAAAAAAAAAAAAAAAAACACCTACACAAACCACACACACACAACACACCACACCCACACCCCCAAAAAACACACACACACCCCAACACCCCAAACACACACACAAAAAAACAAATTAAGAGAGTTTTCATTAAAGAAAAAAAAAAAAAAAACAAAAGAAAAATTTTAACCCCTTGTGACAGGAAAATAAATGACTTCTTCTCCTCTCCCTTTTCTCTTTTCCCCTTTCTCTCTCTCTCTCAAAATGCCCCATTCTCTCTTTTCTCGGAAATGCAACAGGTAAGATTGCAAAAGGAGGATATTTTAAAAAGGTTTAAAAGGAAACCCAAACAGAAAACAGACCAACAAGGGGGTACAAGGCTTTTGCTTAACCCTACACTACAAACTAGATAATAAGAGAGAAAGGATGGGAAGTAGAAGGTTTCCCCCCAAACCCAAAACCCACCCCTCACCCGATCTGCCGGAAAAAAGAAGGATACCATGAATATAGAAAAACTGCATGGAATTGTGGGGAAAATTTGAAAGCGAATCTATGGAAAACTAACTAGTTTTGGGGGTAGGTTTAGTGCTTGAAGATAGGGTATTTTATGTGGTTTTGTAATGGTGTGAACACAGGTGGAGGTTCAAGGGTGGTGCGGCAGCCTTGCCTGGGCTTTTTTGGGAGGCAGCAGTCTCAGGCCCCCGCTCCGTTTAATCCCCGGATTATGTACTTTCCATGTAGGGCGGTAATTCAATGCCCCCAGCAGTGACCCCTGGTACCCCAAATCCGATGGTGGTCCTAAAACTGTGGACCCTAACTGAAAAAAATGAGGAGGAGGAGGGGAAAGGAGGAGGAGGAGGAGGACGAGGAGGAGGAGGAGGAGGAGGAGGAGGGGAAAAAAGGGGGGTCTTTTCTCACGCCCATTTCCCCTTTTCAAATTTTGTATTCCCCTCCCCTCCCCCCCTTCTCCCTCCCCCCCTTTTTCCTCCCCCTCCTCCTCCTCCTCCCTCCTCCCTCCTCCTCCCCCTCCCCCTTTCCTCCCCCCTCCTCCCCCCCCCTCCTCCCCCTCCTCCTCCCGCCAGATGGAGCAAAAATCAGGAGGAAAAATTTTAAGGCTGACGGTGTTTGGAGAGAGAGAGAGAGGGGAAGAGAGAGCAGAGGGAGGGGGGGAGAGGGAGAGGAAAAGGGAGAGAAGAGAGAGAGAGAGAGAGGAGAGGGAGGGGAGAGAGAGAGAAGGAGAGGGGGAGAGAGAGAGAGGGAGATGGAGAGAGAGAGAGGAGAGAGAGAGGAGAGAGAAAAAAAAAAAGAGAGGACCGTAAAAAATAAGAAGAAGGTCGTGACAAAAAGAATCAAGAGAAAAAAAAAAAAAAAAAAAAAAACAAGGAAAAAGAAAGAAAAAAAAAAAACTAAAAAATACACCAAAAAAAAAAAAAAAAAAAAAAAAAATATAGGAAAAAATACAAAAAAAAAGAAGAAAATAAATAGGAACACCACACACACACACCCCACACACAACCCACACACACACACACAACCACACACACACAAAAACAGTAATAGAAATAACACCATTTTCTTACCTTCCCCCTCCCCCCCTCCTCCTCCCCTTCCCTTTCCCCCCTCCCCCCCCCCCTCCTCCTCCTCCTCCCCTCCCCCCTCCTCCTCCTCCCCTCCCCCTCCTCCCCCCCCCCCCCTCCTCCTTCTCCCTCCTCCCCTCCTCCCCCCCTCTTTCCCTTTCCTCCCCCTTTTAAAATCCTTTTCCCCCTCACGCCACCGTTTCGTTTTTCCCGATTTGGGGTTTCCGAATAGAGGGTGCGGCGTCCCCCCCCCGATTTAGGGCCAGATTAAATTTAGACGATGGACAGAGGGCGATTTTAGGAGGAGGAGGAGGAGGAGGAGGAGGAGGGGAGGAGGAGGAGGAGGGGAGGAGGGGGCCCTGAGCAAAAAAATCTTCCACCCAAAATTTTCCTCTCCCCCTTTCTCCTTTTTCCTTTCCCCCTTTTTCTTCCTATTCCTCCTTTTTTCCTATTCCTCCTTTTTTCAAAAGTTTGTGGAAATATTAAGATCTTGGTCCCCCCTTTTTATTTTAGTCGCTTTTTTTTTTCTCTTTTGTGTTTCCAGGGTAGAAAAAATGGAAAGGGCAGTTATGTTGTCTCTCTCTCTCTCTCTCTCCTTCTCTCCTCTCTCTCTCTCTCTCTCTCTCTCTGCTCATCCTCTCTCTCTCTCTCTCTCTTCGCGCGTGACCACAAAATGAAGCCACAGTTTCGTGATTCTCTGTTGCCAGTTTAAACTACTTTTGGGGGGTTTTTCTTTCTATATATATCGATCTTTTTTGTTGTGGTGGTTTATATGGTAGTAGTAGTAGTAGTAGTTTATTAGGAGTAGTAGTAGTAAGTATAGTAGTAGTAGTAAGTAGTAGCCAGTAGTAGTTGTAGTAGTATTAGTAGTAGTAGTAGTAGTAGCAGTAGTAGTAGTAGTAGTGTAGTAGTAGGTAGTAGAGTATTAGTAGTAGCAGTAGAGTAGTAGTAGTAGTAGTAGTAGAAGTAGCAGTAGTAGTATAGTAGTAGTAGTAGTAGTAGTATAGTAGGAGTCAGTAGTAGTAGTAGCAGGTAGTAGTTGTAGTAGTAGTAGTAGCTAGTAGTAGTAGTAGTAAGTAGTAGTAATAGTAGTAGTAGTAGTAGTAGGTAGTAGTAGTAGTAGTACAGTAGTAGTAGGAGTAGTAGCTAGTAGTAGTAGCAGGAGCAGTGAGTAGTAGTAGTCATTAGTAGTTAGTATAGTAGTAGTAGTAGTAGTAGCAGTAGTAGTTGAGTAGTGGTAGTAGTAGTATAGTAGTAGTAGTAGGTAGTAGTAGTATAGTAGTAGTAGTAGTGGGTAGTAGTAGTAGTATTAGTAGTAGTAGTAGTCAGTAGTAGTAGTAGTTAGTAGTCCAGTCATAAGTAGTAGTAGTAGTAGTTAGTAGTAGCAGCAGTAGATAGTAGTAGTAGTAGTAGTAGTAGTAGTTGTAGTAGCAAAATTAAAAACACATACTTTAACTAACCAAACAAACACACAAAAAAAATCAACATAACATACCCCTCCCTCCTCTCCCCCCCCCTCACACACACACACACACCCACAACACACAACACACACACACCACACACACACACCACCACACACACACACACACGACCAATGGCGGCGGGACACGTGGCAAATCCGGCGACCAATCACATTTGGGCGGTGCAATGGGCGGTTAATTCCGTATCCCAAGGAGGATTGAAGGGGCGGATGGGGAGGGGGAGCGGGAGGGAAGGGGGGAGGGGAGAGTGAAGGGGAAGGGAGGGGACAAAGGCGGAAGGGGGAGGGGGAAGGGGAAAAGAGGGGGGTAGTTAGTTAGGTCAGGGTTATTACAAGGATATTTAAGCATGTTTTCAGGTGTCGAGGAGGAGGAGGAGGAGGTAGGAGGAGGAGGAGGAGGAGGAGGAGGAGGAGGAGGAGGAGAGTAGGTAGGTAGGTAGGTAGGTAGGTAAGGTAGGAAGGAGGAGGAAGGAGGAGGAGGAGGAGGAGGAGGAGGAGGAGGAGGAGGAGGAGGAGGAGGAGGAGGAGGAGGAGGAGGAGGAGGAGGAGGAGGAGGAGGAGGAAGGAAGGAAGAGGGAGGAGGGATCAACAGGAAAGCTGATAGATTGAAGGTGATGAAGAAAGGATGGAGAAACGATGGAGGAAGATGGTAGAAGAGGACGAGGAGGAAGAAGGGAAGAGGAGGAGGAGGAGAAGAGGTAGAGGAGGGGAAAAAGAGGAAAGTAAGTAAGTTGAAGGGGTGACGTAGTAAGCGGAGGAAAGGGAGAGAAGGGAGGAGGGGGTCAAAAGGAAAAAAGAGGGGTGAGAGGAAGATACAAGGGAAAAAAGGCATGAGAAAAAAATGAAAAAAAAAAAAAATGGTGAGAAAGGTGAAAGAATATGGCGTCTTGAAGGAAAATGCGCGAAAGTCACCAGCAAATACTAGGGGGGGGGCACTCAGTATGAGCGCATACCTCCGCCCCGAATATCTTCCTCATATATATTATATATATATATATATATATATATATTATATATATATATATATATATATATATTTATATATATGCAACCTTTTTTTTTCAGTATGAGCGCATACCTCCGGCCGAATATTTCATCAACTGGTTTGCATGGCAACAGTGGTCAATAGATTTTATTCAAAAATTAAATCAGTTCTCCTTATACCAAATAGAATTGGTATACCGAGTTTGGTCCAACATCTATTCGTAACTTTGCGAGAAATCATTACACTAACAAAACAGAAGACAGACAGGACAGACAGCTGTTGAGTCCCCGCCACTCCTCGTCAGGATGGACCAAGCCAGTTCCTCGTGCCGCAGCCAGCAGAACGAACACTCTTTTCTCTTAAGCTTTTCTCTGACGGGCTGAAGATCAACCGGGACCTACCTTGCGGAGGCAATAAAAAAATTTAAACAAAAAAAAAAAGACAGACAGAACAGATAGGGGTGGTGAAAACATAACCTCCGACCAACTTCGTTCGGCGGGTTAGGGTTAGGTTTTGTTTTAGGTAAAAAGTATGTTATATTTATGTTTAATAACAAGTTATGTTATATAGTTATGGTTTATTAATAAAGGTTATGTTATTATTTCTGTTTAATTAGTGCTTAGAGGAAAAATGTAGAGAAAAATTATGCTTATATGAAATGATGTAAAATTGGAAAGCTTTACCATTTTTTTTTGAATAAATGAGCGTAAATATTATAAACACCACACATACGCACGCAAACCCACACACACACACACACCCACACAAATGGTTTGTAGGAGATGATTTCATGTTCTTTCGAATGTAGTAACGAGGGCCATTGTAAGGCTGCGGGAATATGTCACAATTGTATATCCAGAAATACTACACATTAGGCCGACGCACATGTTAAGTATGTAGGCGTTAATGCAGTACAGTGTGAATGTTTGAAGAACTTGTAGTATTACTTGTAGTAGTAATTCATCAGATCAGTGTTGAGCATGTTAGATAAGATAACAAGTATATCTGGTGTATTAGTTTATTCTTTTAGTTAATTTTTTCGATGTGTCATTAGTTATGGAAATTAACAGTTTGATTTCCCTAACTATCATTTGACGTAGTACTTATCTGTGATGTGTCTATTGGTATCGTTTAAAATGTCCTGCCAAATGGGATTGATCTTATAGGGCAGCTGGTTCCATACCTTATTTATTAAAGTCTGAGCAATAATAAATTCATTCTAATTCTATCACACACACAACACACAACACACACACACACAACACAAATTCCACACACACACACACACACCACACACACACACACACACACCACACACACACACGCACAAGCACACACACACACAGGAACAAAGCTTAGAGGGAAGAAAAAACACACACACACACGAAATTTTCAGCAGTATAGATTCCAACACCTACCTTTTACGTGGCCGCTGTTTTGGAAGGGTGGTTGGCTAAATCAAGTACCCAACCCCCCCTCGTTACGACAGGGGGGGGGCTCTCTTACCTGTAATTGGCGGCCACAGAGCAGATGTGTGTTGAGAGAGAGAGATGGGAGACGAGGAGAGAGAGATGAGAGACGAGACGAGAGAGAGAGGAGAGAGAGATGAGAGAGTAGCAGAGTGAAGAGAGGAGAGAAGAGGAGAGAGAGAGAGAAGAGAGAGGAGGAGAGAGAGAGAGATGAGAGAGATGACAGAGAGAGAGAGAGGGGGGGGGGGAACACACACACTCACGCAGAAAAACCACCGTAACAAATCCTAAGCAAAGTGATGTGTGTGTGTGTGTGTGTGTCGTGTTGTGTGTGTTGTGTGTGTGTGTGTGTGTGTGGTGTGTGTGTCGTGTGTGTGTCGTGTGGGTGGTGTTGTGTGTGTGTGTTATGTGGTGTGTGGGTGGTGTGTGGTGTGTGTGTGCGTGTGGTGTGTGTGTGTGTGTGTGTGTTGTGTGTGCGTGTCGAAAATCACTCATTTTCATAAACATACCATCGTATTTTTTTTTCGACATGTATGTATGGTATGGTAGGGGCGGAGGAGGAGGAGGAGGAGGAGGAGGAGAGGAGGATGGAGGAGGAGGGGAGAGGAGGAGGAGGAGTCAGGAGGAGGAGGAGGAGGAGGAGGAGGAGGAGGAGGAGGTGGAAATAAGGAAGTGAAGGAAAGAAATGGAGTACACGTGTGTGATTTTGAAGACATGAAAATGTAGAAGAGGAGGAGGAGGAGATGAGGAGGGTGAGGAGGAGGAGGAGGAGGAGGAGGAGGAGGAGGAGAGGAGGAGGAGGAGGAGGAGGAGGAGGAGGAGGCGGAGGAGGAGGAGGAGAGGAGGAGGAGGAGGAGGAGAGGAGGAGGAGGAGGAGGAGGAGGAGGAGGGAGGGGGAGGAAGGAGGAGGAGAGGAGGAGGAGGAGGAGGGAGAGGAGGAGAGGTAGGAGGAGGATAACGATTATGTTATTACGTTCGATTTCAAATATTCTCTATTTTGATTTTGAGTTTGGAAACAGTTATACCAATTTCCTCCTCCTCCTCATCCTCCCCTCCTCCTGTTTCTCAAGCTATCTCTTCCCCTTTCCCAGCACCATACCGATTTGCTGCTACTCCTCCTCCTCCTCCCCCCTCCTCCTCCTACTCTTTGCCCAGTTGAGGGGTAATTGCCATCCCAGGTGTGCAAGGGTGAGAGAAAAGGTAGGAGGAGGAGGAGGAGGAGGAGGGAGGAGGAGGAGGAGGAGGAGGAGGAGGAGGAGGAGGAGGAGGAGGGAAATAAGGAAGGAGAAAAGGAACTCGGTGATTTTGACGGAAATTGAGTGATGACAGAAGGAGAGGAGGAGGAGGAGGAGGAGGAGGAGGAGGAGGAGGAGGAATTCCATAGGATTAAATAGGAGTAACAGACAACCAGGAGGACCTATTGGTCATTAGCTGAGGGTATCTGGCGGAAATACATACTACTAACTATCAAACTAATGTAAGAAAACAGTTGGAAAATGTACCATGTTTCCATAAAGGAAGGATAGGAACCATGGAAGGGTTTCAGAGTTGCAGAATGATAGGATAATGAAAAATACTAATACAACTTTACCACTACCACTCAAATATCGATACCCCCCCGGGGACTAGATACGATATTCGCACTAGCCATACCATTTACTTTACAGTGCGCGTCAATGTCTGTTTTTTGAATGTAGTTATTGTGTGGCTACCGACAACATTTGCTGGTAACTTATTCCATCGATCAAAGACTCTAACATTCGAAAAATTTTACGGAGACGGTGCTGCAACGTTGACCGTTTATTTAGTTTTAAAACCATTATTTCTTGTGGTCACTTGAGTTGAAAGCTCTCGAAATAGGTCCTCTTGATTATGACATCAAAATCTTTAGGATCTTAAAGGTTCTCATCAAGTCCACGGATTCTACGATCCTTTAAGGAAAAACATTATTAAGTTTCCGCAGTCTCACTCTTCATAAGATGAATTTCGCAGTGATGGAATTTGTTGTTGCTTCTTCTTTTGCCACTGATCCAATGTTGGCTTGATCTTTACGAATACAGGGGCGAACCAGAATTGAACGGGCATTATCCAAGTGCGGCTAACCAAGGACGTGTATAATTGTGTCATTACTTTCGGAGTTTATGTTCAAAAGTTACGTAAATAAAGGCCACCCCAAAATCATATTTGCCTTTTACTGGCAAGCTAGGCAATGCGAACTGGGTTTCAGATCATTACTGATGATGACACCTAGATCCTTTTCCTGCTGTACTTCAGTTAACGATTTATTTTGCATTTATAGTTATAGTTGACGGTTATCGTTGCCTATATTCATTACTTTTACATTTATCGGATTGAATTTTAATAGCCATTTATCACTCCAATCTGATAGTTGTCGGAGATCACTTTTGGATGAGTTCGCAGTTTTCCTTAGTATAGCTTTACCGGCCTTATTGGTTGTCATCTGCAAAATTATGATATTTTAGATACAAGTCCGAGTCAGATCGTTCGATATATACAGAAAAAAGAGTAGGACCCAAGACACGAGCCCTGAGGCACCCCATAGTGACATCTAAACACAAATCAGATGCCTCACCATTTATTACTACCCGTTGTTTACGATTGAAAGCCAATCACCATCCATGAACATAATTGCTCCCCTATGCCATGTGCCCTTAAGCTTGGTCAACAGTATGTTATGATGGAAACTGTACGAAGGCTATTCTGAAAATCAAGGTATATTACATCCGAGGGAATTTTAGCGTCCCAGTTTGAATAAATGACATTAAAAAAATCGAGTAGGTTTTGTAAGCAGGATCTCTCATTCGAAATCCATGCTGGGAGTTTAGTATTGAGTTATTTTCATCGAGAAAAGACACTCTTTTATCCCGCAAAAAAAAAAATATTTTCTCAAATAGTTCTAACAATTTCACGGACGTTAGACTAATTGGGCGATAATTACTTGCGAGGCTCTACTCCCTTTCTGGAATATTGGGAACATAGCAATTTCCAAATACTAGGAAACAATTTTTTTCACATTAGCGATTTATGAAAATAAAATAATACTTTACATGGGAAGGAAATGGATGGCACTCGGCGCGGCGGGTGGGTGAGGGAAATTTGGACTGTGTGACATTCGCGAAAAGACAGTATTTTAAAGTCGATTTTCTAGAGATCGAAGGCTCGCGGAGCTTTTTGCGGCCGGAGAAGATGAATCTAACCCCAACCCCCACGGATTTTGCAATGGGAATCTATATGGTAGTTTCAAAGTCGATTTGGTCATGTTTCTCTCTTCAGCAAAATACTATCCTTTGAATATTTCGTTTATTTTTATAGTTATGTAAATTATACTCAATTCCATTACAAGGGCATCTATAACTTTCGAGTACTTCTTTGCATACTATGATTTACTGGTTTTATTTGTACAGTATGGGTAATTGCGACTTGTTTCGTCTTCTTTAATAAATTTACAAGCATTTTTATATTTTTTTTTTAAAAGTTGTATTAATGAGTACGAACCGCCACAACGCAATAATATGTATTTATTCTTTTCAATTTACCAACCCCCGCTATTCATTATTATCTCTTCAGTGGGTTCATCCCCAATATATGTTTTTTGATTTTTTTTTTGACCTGTTTTTTTACCATTACTTCGAACGTTATTGTTTGTTTTGGATTGTTTGGGCTGTTTTGGAAAAAGACCTTGAAAGAACAAAGAAAGATGTTTGTGCAATGTGTTTATTGTTGTTTGGGGAAAAGAAAATGAACACGAAAACAAAGAACAGAAAGAAGAAGGGAACCATTTTTTTTTTTTCGTTTTACTACTTTATCCACCTACCTACCCACAAACATTTTTTTTACGGGTTTCCTTTTTTTTGGATTTGGATTTATTTGGATTTCCTTGTTTGCAAAGTTTTTTTCTTCAATTACTCGCGATTTTTTTTTTCTTTTTTTTTTTTAGACTCACTCCCCACCCCCACCTAATTAGCTCTTTCTGCAGCGACGTTGACGACCTGCCCCTTCCCGTTCATTGTTATTCTCTAAGAAAAACTTTTCCGCCAGTCTGATTTGATCTTTTTGTAAACTTTTTTATACGCTCGGCGTTTTCTGCCAAATATGATTTTGTTGGATCTCATTATTATCCAATCTGTGGTTCTTCTGGTTTTATGTTATTCTTTTTTTCAAACGTTTTTCTTCACCATGGCTGGAACATGTTTTTTTTTTTCCCACCAACCCACCCCCCGACTTCGAGCCCCGATTGGAGGTTTCCACCCGATATTCTGATCGATTTGGAGTTTATGTCTACTTAGTTGAACTACATTACACATGTTTTTTTTCGGCGCTCGTTCCTTTATCGTTCCCTTCTTTCAGTTTTCGTTCCCGTTCGTTTCGTCGCCCCCGTTATTTATTTTCGTTTCCTGTCCCTCGCGCGTTGTTGTGCTGTTTTTTCGCCCCCGTATTACATTTAGTAGGTCAATCCAATTCAACCTCGCTTAGGTACCATGCTGATCTTCGTTGAAAATGAAAAATGAAATTGAATGTGAAATCGGCTTTATTATAATTGGGACTAATAATCCGATCTTCTCTGGTGATTGATGTCCTACATTGCAATTTATTGCTCGCCCATAGGATTAGCCTGGATTGTCCTTGGGTTTGCGGTGCCTTGTTGTGATGATCATGTTTGGCCAAATGTTCACCCTATTATTCGCAGTAGTAATCAGTGTAATCAATCAGACGATCAAGTCGGTTTAGGGAAAACTAAATCTAGGATAATATTATCCCTTGTAGGCTTCACGGACACATGATTTCCCTGATTTTTTAAATATTACTTCGTTTCACCATATCAAGCAAAATCGCCCTTACCCTTATCTATCAGCAGAATTATTTCCAGTTGATTATGAGGTTAGGTTAAAAAATAATCTCCACAAATAATTGATCGTTATTATGTTCACACACTTACTTTATCTCGTCATACAGGAGGCAATTATACTACTTCGCATAAGGATTGTTGGGTATGACTGGCTGAGGACGACTATATTGTTCGTCCCAATAGTTAGAAATTTAACGTTTAAGCTTAATCTTGCGCTAGTAGACTGCGCATAATGATCTTTATTTACTCTATCGAGTTTCGATTGCTTGCAAATTTTCTTTCATATAAAGAATGGAAACCTCCCACATGCTTTAGTGCGTTGTGCGACAATCTTAGGAATGTCTTATAGCCGGGACATGGAATTTAGCTAAAATAAATGTTTATCTTTTGTGTTTGACCCAAACTCTCAGTGATTACTGACGATATCGGCGTTTCGGCAACAACGTAGCTAATAATTCGTTTACGCTTGTAAAATAATGCTTATGGCATTTGTTGTAGAGTAATAAGTGCCTTGATAGTTTTGGTACTTTGCGTGAGGGTTTACCGGGCAGCCCAACCAGGGCGTTTTCGTTCGTTTTTCTACGGTCCCACCTTTTTCAGGGGCGCTTTGATTATTAAGTTCTTTGATTAGTATTATTTGCGGGTAGGAAACGAGGGAAAAAAAAGGGACCGTGACCCCCCAGCGTTTGTTGCCTGTGGGTAAGGGAAAGGGGTTTAACGGTGATTTGTGGTGACTGCTGCTACCGCCGTTCCGTGCCCGCCGTAGTTTTTAATCTGTAAGAAGAAACTTTAATCATTTAGCAGAGCGTCCTAATCGGCATGGCCGACCGACGTGGAGCTGAGGTTGTGGTCCTCCCGTCATCCCCAAAATAGGATGGAATCCTCAACCAGGATGGGATACTCCGTTAGAAATTATCCCAGAAGTTGCGAAAGTCTCTACATTCTCCTGTGCACAAAGGAGCCCTCAAGTGGTTATTTGCGTGAAACGACGATCGTAAAAAACGTTTGCCTACTCCTCAGTCTGGCGGAGAATTCGAAAAATAATGATATGAAGTAGTTTAGTCTTGAATTTCCGGATCAACTTCCTGTACTTGTCCAGAATTTCTTCGATCCGCTACTTTGGTACACCGTCGTTGTTTCCTGCATGGATGACATAGAGAGTGTTTGTTTGTGATCTTAGCAGAGGAGGAGGAGGAGGAGGAAGGAGGAGGAGGAGGAGGAGGAGGAGGAGCGAGGGGAGGAGGGAGGAGGAGGTTAAAAAGTATTTCCTAATTCTTTTTACAAAACTCTCTCTATCCTCTCTTCTCTCCTCTCTCTCCTCTCTCATCTCTCCTCTCCCTCTCTTCTCTCTCCTCTACTCTCTGCTCTCTCTCTCTCTCTCTCCTTGCTCATTTCTTTTGCTCACTTCTTTCCCATCCATCCTTCTCTCTTCTCTCTCTCTCTCTACTCCTCTCCTCTCTCTCCTCTTCTCGCTCTCTCTCTCTCTCTCTCTCTCTCTACTCTCTCTATCTCTCTCTCTATCCTCTCCCTACCTCCCCCCCTACATGTAAATGGCTATATAGGCGTCTAACACAGTAAAATGGAGAGGGGTACTCGAGGGAAGGAAGAGGAGGAGGAGGAAGAGGGAAGGCAGGGAGGAGGAAGGAGGAAGGAAGGGGAGGAGGAAGGAAAAAGAGGAAGAGGAGGAATGAGAGGAAGAGAGGAAAGAGGGAAGGAAGAGGAGGAAGGAAGAGGAGGCAAGGAAGAGGGAAGAAGGGAGGAAGAGGAGAAAGAGAAAGGGAAGGAGGGAAGAAGAAAGGAAGAGGAGAGGAAGAGGAAGGAAGGAAGGAAGGAAGAGAGGAAGAGGAGGAAGGGAGGAAGAGAAGGAAGAGGAGGAAGGTAGGAGAGGATGATAGGAAATAGGGTATAGAAGAGGAAGACAGGAAGGAAAAGGAAAGGAAGGAAAGAAGGAGGGAAAGAAGGAAGAAGAGAAAGAAGGAAGAAGGGAAAGGAAGGAAGGGATAAGAGAAAGGAAGGAAGGGAGGAAGGAAGAAAGGAAGGGAGGAGAGAAAGAAGGAAGAAAGGAAAGGAAGGAAGGAAGGGAAAAGAGGAGGAAAGGAGAAGGGAAAGGAAGGGAGGGAGAAGAGAAAGA
>JACEEZ010011008.1:15000-22500 GCA_016584305.1 Chionoecetes opilio
AGATGAATTTACATATTTTTTATTTCTGTGATGGACGTTTGCACATCAATAGGCCTAGGTCTATAAGCGCGTTTTCGCGACTTTTGCCGGGCCGGTGTCTAGACCGGTCTAGACCGGCCCAGGCTGCACTGATGCTCGCGAAAACACATCCAGACTGCCCTGTCCCATCGTGGTTCCTATTGGCGGGGATACGAGTGGGCGGTCTTTACGGTCCCGCAAGCTTTACCCCCCAAACAAAAACAATCACCAAATGATATAATTTGACCTACCGGTAATAAACCTCCTGCTGGCATTATGCAAGGTAATCATTCTGTCTGTGATGAGAGTAAGCTACACAAAACTATTGCCTGATTTTGCTAATCATACTGTTGGGCACAATTTTCACAGCATCTGCTCAGGACTCCAATGGCAAGGCAATCGGATGCAATGGCATTGTTGTTGTAGTAATAATTACTTAGGCGGTTAAACAAGAAAATAATATTTTTTGTTTGATAATTATATAATTATTAATCATAATGCATATCAAACTTTGGTTACTATCACTTTGGCTTTTTATAAACAAAAGTAACATGCACATTCAACTTTTGGTTACAGTAGTGTGGCTTTTTGTACACTACAACAAAAATATATATATAATTATTATGAAAAAAATATTTTTGCTGTGAAAACAGCCACATGGCAATTTGCTATCTCAAAGTGGCACAGTGGTTCCCCGCACCACTCACTGGTCTCATTAGGATAGCATCTATATCTACAATTATACAATTGGTGTTCATAAAGCCCAGTGGCTTAATTTTCCTTGTTTCCCCTCTCGTTTTCAAATAATGATAAGGTTATGATTTAAATCAGTGATTTAAAAAAATAATAATTTGATTTAAATCATGATTTAAATTAGTGATTAAAATCAACTTGATTTAAATCAAACAACCCTGCTAGAAATATCAAACCTCCACCACCAAACAGGACAATAACACACACACGCACACACACACACACCACAGGAGGCGTGACATCGGCCGCTAAGATCCGTCCCCCTTCACTGTTATAAATCGGCGCTCGGCGACAGGTGATAGGAGGGGAGGGGGGGGAGGGGAGGGACAGAGGGGAGTGCGGGGCGTGCAAGAGGGGGAGCCATTTATGGAACTAAGGGAGGGATAAAGAGAGGGAGAGGGAGAAGGAAAGGAAGGGAGGGAAAAGAGGGGAAAGTATAGTAAAGGGCAGAGGGGAAATGTATAGGAGTGAACGAGGGAAGAAGGGAAAAGAGGGGATATGGTAAGTATGGGAGTGCTAGGGAGAGGGGAAAAGTATAAGGAGTAAACGAGGGGAGAGGGAGGTGGAGAGGGAGGAATGAGAGGGGAGAGAGAGAGGGGAAGAGAGAGGGGAGAGGGAGGGGAGTGATTATTATGAAAAAGCGAAGGTGCACAAGCAAGGATAGGGCGTTCAAGTAGCATTGTGCATAACATCGGATTCTTGATTAATTGAGAGAGAGAGAGAGAGAGACGATGAGATGAGAGAGAAGAGAGTAGAACAGAGAGAGCGATGAGAGAGAGAGAGAGAGACGACAGAGAGACGAGGAGAGAGAGAGAGGAGAGAGAGAGAGAGAGAGTGTGTGTGTGGTGTGTGGGTGTGTGGGTGTGTTGTGTGTGTGTGTGTGTGTAAATAATTCCATGTTTGGGTTGAAGACAGAAAAATTATAGTGCTGAGGGAGGGAAGAAGAAAAAATGGAAGGAAGGAAGAAAGGAAGAAGGAAGGGAAGAAGGAAGGAAGGACGGAAGGCCGGCGGAATGGAAGAAAAGAAGGATGGAAGGAGAAAGGAAGGACGGAAGGACGGAAGGAAGAAGGACGGCGAGGGAGGAAGACAAGGTCAGGAAGGAAAAGAAAGAAAGGAAGGAAGAAGGAAGGGAAGGAAGGAAGGAAGGGAGAAAGACCAGGAAGGGGAGGAGGATGAGGTAGGAAAGAAGGAAGTGACGGAAGGAAGAAGTAAGGAGGAATGAAGGAAGGAAGGAAGGAAGGAAGTCTGGAACCGGAAGGAAGGAGGGATAGGAAGGGAGGGAGGGAAAGGAAAAGGAAGGAAGGACTGGAAGGGAGGGAGGGACTAAGAAAGTATGAAAGGAAGGAAGGAAGGAAGGAAGGAAGGAAGGAAGGAATGAAGAAGGAGGATGACAGGAAGGGCGGGAAGGTGGAAGGTCAGGAAAGAAGAAGGAAGGAAGGAAGGAAGGAAGGAAGGAAGGAAGGAAGGAAGGAAGGAAAGGAAGGAAGGATGGAAAGGAAGGAAGGAGGGAAGGTGAAGGGAGGGAGGAAGGAAGGAAGGAAGGAAGGGAGGGAGGACGAAAGGTAGGAAGGAAGGAAGAGAGAAGGAAGGAAGGGAAGGAAGGAAGGAAGGAAGGGAAGGACGAAGGATGACAGGAAGGGAGGAAGGATGGAGGTTAGGAGAAAAGAAGGAAGGAAGGAAGGAAGGAAGGAAGGAAGAAGGAAGGAAGGAAGGAAGGAAGGAAGGAAGGAAGGAAGGATGGAAGGAAGGAAGGAGGGAAGGAGGAAGGGGAGGGGAGGAAGGAAGAAGGAAGGAAGAAGGAAGGAAGGAAGGCAAGTAAGGAAGGGAGGAGGGAGGAAGGAAGGAAGGAAGGAAGGAAGGAAGGACGGGAGGAAAGTAAGGAAGGAAGGGAGGAAGGAAGGAAGGAAGGACACAAAATAAATAAAAATATAGAGAGAAAAAAGGAATATGTTAAGGAATATGTTATTTATGAGAGAGAGAGAGAGAGAGGATGAGAGGAGAAGAGAGAGGGAGAGAGAGAGAAAGAGGTACCCATAGAATATTCGTTGACAATTGTTTACCGCAACGTTGAAGTGTATTGATGGTGTGTGTGTGTGTGTGTGTGTGTGTGTGTGTGTGCTGTGTGTGTGTGTGTGGTGTGTGTTTGTGTGTGTGGGTGTGTGTGTGTGTGTGTGTTGGCAGTGTGTGTGTGGTGTGTACTGTGTGTGTAGGAAATATCTAATACCGGCTCAGTAGTTAGTATCTCTCTCTCTCTCCTCTCTCTCCTCTCTCTCTCTCTCTCTTCTCTCTATCTCTATCTCTCTCTCTTCTCCTCTCTCTCTCTCTCTCCTCTCTCTTCTCTCTCTCTCTCTCTCTCGTCTAAGTCATCTCACAAAGGTAACGAGGCCAAAAACCACCTGGACTTTAAACCGACTCATTGTGTGCACAGGCGACTGACTGACTGACTGATTGACTGACTCGCTTGACTGAATGACTGGACTGGCTGGGTGACCTGCTCACTGAATCACTTGATTGACTGAATGACTGGAAGATAGGTGGCTGGCGGATGACTGACTGACTAAATGACTGACTGGCTGACTGACTGTGAAAATCAAAAAGACGTATAGTAGTGTCGTATTAGGTAGTATTAGGGAAGGTGGTGGTTGGTGGTGTGGTGGGGTGGGTAATAGTGATAGTAGTAGTAGTAGTAGTAGTAGTAGAGTAGTAGTAGTCAGTCGTAGTAGTAGTAGTAGTAGTAGTAGTAGTTAGTAGTGGTGGTGGTGGTGGTGGTGGTGGTGGTGGTGGGTGGTGGTGTGGTGGTGGTGGTGGTGGCGGGGTTTTGTGGTGAGGTGGTGGTAGTCGGGATAGTAAGTAGTAGTCCAGCAGTAGTAGTGATAGTAGTAGTCGTCTTCAGTAGTAGTCGTAGTAGTAGAAGTAGTAGTGAGTAGTAGTAGAGTAGTAGAGTAGTGATAGTAGTAGTAGTAGTAGTCCGTAGTAGTAGTAGTCGTAGTAGGAGTAGTAGTTGTAGTAGAGAGTAGTAGTAGTAGTAGTAGTAGTAGTAGTCGTAGTAGTAGTAGTAGTAGTAGTAGTAGTAGTAGCTATCATTTTTTCAACATAAAATCTAATTGTCTTCTCCTCTTCTCTCTCTCTCTCTCTCTCTCCTCTCTCTCATCTCTCTCTCTGTCTCTCTATCTCTTCTCTCTCTCTCTCTCTCCTTCTCTCTCTCTCTCTCTCTCTCTCTCTCTCTCTCTCTTCTCCAGCCCACCGCTCCCTAATCCCCTCCTCACGCCTGCCGCCCCCACGATCGTATGGCGCGTATTACACACGCACGCCGCGACGACGCCCACCCGTGCAAGGAGGAGGAGGAATACAAAGGAATACAAAGGAAAACACAAACAGCACAGACCGATAAGGTCCTTACAAGGGACTGTTTGCTTTAACTACACTACACGAAATAGATAATAAGAGAGAAAAGGATAGGAAGTAGGAAGGCTGCTCCTCACCCACCCATTCCTCCACGCGAAGCTGCCGGGAAAAAGAAGTGATACCATGCAATATAGAAAAACTGCATGGAATTTGTGAGGAAAGTTGAAAGCTGTAATCTATGGCTAACTATACTAGTTTGTTGGGGGGTAGTTTAGTGCTTGATAGATAGGTCATGTTATGTGTGTTTTGTAATGGTGTGAACACAGTGTGGAGGTTCAAGGGTGTGTGCGGCAGCCTTGCTGGCGCTTTCTTAGGAGGAGGAGGAGGGGAGGAGGAGAGGAGGAGGAGGAGGACAGGAGGAGGAGGAGGAGAGGAGGAACAATACGATAGTCAAGATCTGTTGTTAAATAGATAAATTGAAGGATAATTAGAGACAGGAGGAGGAGGAGGAGGAGGAGAGGAGGAGGAGGAGGAGAAGATTAACAAAGGTATTACAAAGGAAACACCAAACAGCAACAGTGACGATAGGTCTTACAAGGCTGTTTTGCCTGTAACTGCACTACTACTAAATAGATGATAAGAGAGAAAGGATAGGAAAGTAGAGGGCTCCTCCCCACCACCCATACCTCCAGCCGAAGCTGGCCCGGAAATGAAGTGATACCATGCAGATAGAAAAAAATGCATGGAATTTGTGAGGAAAGTTGAAAGCTGTAATCTATGGCTAACTTACTACTAGTTTGTGGGGGTAGGTTAGTGCTTGATAGATTGTCATGTTATGCGTGTTTTGTAATGGTGTGAACACAGTAAAAGGAGGAGGAGGAGGAGTAGGAGGAGGAGGAGGAGGAGGGAGGAGGAGGAGGAGGATGAGGATAATTTAGGGCTGTGGTTTCTAAAATAGCCTGGATGATACAGCCACTATTGAACGATAAAATAATAATAAAACAATAAAATAATAATAATAATAAAATAAAAATAATAACAATAATACTAATATAAAAATAATAATAATAATATAATAATAATAATAATAATCAAATAATAATAATAATAATAATAATAAAAATAAAAATAATAATAATAAACTAATAATAATTAATAATGATAATAAAATAAATAAAAGTTCGTCTTGTGTAGATATGAAAATTAGTCAATATTATAAACGAAGATTAGCAAAGACAAAAATATCCCTCATTTATTAATAATATGAAAGAAAAACAGAAAAATTACTTTACTAATGAAACTAAATAAACGAATATAATAAAATAAACTTAATCAAATAACTAAATAAACTTTCAAAATATAAATAAAAAAAAAAAATAAAATAAAAACAAAAATTAATCAATAAGCAATTTAAAAGTAAGTAATGATAAATAAGATTCAAAAAACTTATTCGATCATTAGTTTATTTTCCATTATTATTATCATTATTATATTTTAAACTATTCAATATAAAATCTATTCATCTATTTTTCTAACGTTATGCAAAAAACCCCAAGAAAATGACGATAAAAACTAGTCACTAAATAAACTTAAAACAAACAATATATTACACCACACACACACACACACACACACACACACACACACACACACACACACACACACACACACACCACACACACACACACCAATAAAATACAACATCAATCTATTTCTGTTATTTTAAGCTTAATGTTGACATTTCGCTACCTTTTTTCACACAAAATTCTCTCTCTGCTCGCGTCTCTCTCTCTCTCTCTCTCTCTCTCTCTCTCTCTCTCTCTCTCTTCTCTCTCTCTCTCTATCCACACACACACACATCACACACACACAACACACACACACACACACACACCACACACCACACAACCAAAGTTCTGACTTGCACGCAATTTATTAGCTCAGTAAGTCAAGTCGCGACGTGTGAAATATTACCCAAACAGTCTCATTACGCCTTTGTTTTACGAGTCCCGCGCTACTGTTGCCTTATAATAGATGCACTCATACTATTATTAGCAGTAGTAGTTCTCTCTTCGCTCTCTCTCTCTCTCTCTCCCCTTTTCTCTCTCTCTCTCTCTCTCTCCTCCCTTCTCTCTCCTCCTCTCCTCTGCTCGTCTTTTGGACTCAAAGAACGAGGACCACCTGCTTAAACACTCGTGTCACGGCTGACTGACTGACTGACTGATGACTGACTCGCTGACTGATGCTGACTGGCTGGGTACTGCTTCACTGGACTCATTGATTGACTGAATGACTGGAAGAATAGGTGGCTGGCTGACTGACTGACTGACTAACTGACTGACTGGCTGACTGACTGTGAAAAAAAAAGACTAGTAGTAGTAGTTTTAGTAGTAGTAGTAGTGAAGTGGTGGTGGTGTGGTGGTGGTGGTGTAATAGTGATAGTAGTAGTAGTAGTAGTAGTAGTAGTAGTAGTAGTAGTAGTAGTAGTAGTAGTAGTAGTAGAGTAGTAGTAGTAGTAGTGTGTGTGGTGGTGGTGGTGGTGGTTGGTGGTGGTGGTTGTGGTGGTGGTGGTGGTGGTGGTGTGTGGTGTGAAAGTAGGGATAGTAATTTAGTGTATAGCAGTAGTAGTGATAGTAGTAGTAGTAGTAGTAGTAGTAGTATAGTAGTAGTAGTTAGTAGTAGTAGTAGTAGTAGTAGTAGTAGTGATAGTAGTAGTAGTAGTAGTAGTAGTAGTAGTAGTAGTAGTAGTAGTAGTAGTAGTAGTAGTAGTAGTAGTAGTAGTAGTAGTAGTAGTAGTAGTAGTAGTAGTAGTAGTAGTAGTAGTAGTAGCTGTATCATTTTTTCAACTAACATTTAATTGCTCTCTCTCTCTCTCTCTCTCTCTCTCTCTCTCTCTTCCTCTCTCGTTCTCTCTCTCTCGTCTCTTCTCTCTCCTCTCTCTCTCCCCTCTCTCTTTTCTCTCTCCTCTCTCTCTCTCTCTCTCTCTCTCTCTCTCTCTCTCTCCAGCCCTAATCCGCCTCCTCACGCCTGCCGCCCACGATCGATGGCGTCTTTACACACGCACGCCCGCGACGCCCGCCCACCCGTGCAAGGAGGAGGAGGAATACAAAGGAATACAAAGGAAACACAAACAGCAACAGACCGATAGGTCCTTACAAGACTGTTTGCTTTAACTATACTACACTAACTAGATAATAAGAGAGAAAGGATAGGAAGTAGAAGGCTCCTCCTCACCCACCCATCCCTCCAGCCGAAGCTGGCCGGAAAAGAAGTGATACCATGCAATATAGAAAAACTGCATGGAATTTTGGGGAGGAAAGTTGAAAGCTGTAATCTATGGCTTTACTACTATTAGTTTGTGGGGGTAGTTTAGTGCTTGATAG
>JACEEZ010011008.1:25000-35150 GCA_016584305.1 Chionoecetes opilio
ATAGCCATTATGAATCTTGTAAAATTATTCATGATATTTTGCACTTGTCTGCGTAAGGTTTGTGTGTCATGGATATTTTCCTCCCCACTGTTTCCTGCACCCGACAATTGATGTTGTTTGTCTTAATCATTTTGTGGACTGCAGATTGCATGATTTCTTTATATTATTTTACGTATGTATTGTTTTATAAATTATTGTTAATTTAAGATTTTGTACACTTGGCCCAATATATTTTTTCTATCTTCTATATATCTATCTATTTGTGAATATTCTCCCTCTTTCCTTCACTCCCTCCTTCCTTCACTCCCTCCTTCCTTCACTCCCTCCTTCCTTCACTCCCTCCTTCCTTCACTCCCTCCTTCCTTCACTCCCTCCTTCCTTCACTCCCTCCTTTCTTCACTCCCCTCCTTCACTCCCTCCTTCCTTCACTCCCTCCTTCCTTCACTCCCTCTTTCCTTCACTCCCTCCTTTCTTCACTCCCTCCTTCCTTCACTCCCTCCTTCCTTCACTCCCTCTTTCCTTCACTCCCTCCTTTCTTCACTCCCTCCTTCCTTCCTTCACTCCCCCCTTTCCCTTCACTCCCTCCTTCCTTCACTCTCTTTCCTTCACTCCCCCCTTTCCCTTCATCCCTCCTTCCTTCACTCCCTCCTTTCTCACTCCCTCTTTCCTTCACTCCCTCTTTCCTTCACTCCCTTCCTCACTCCCTTTTTCCTTTTCACTCCCCCCTTTCCCTTTAAACCTCCCTCCTTCCTTCACCCCCTTTTCCTTCTCACTCTCTTTCCTTCACTCCCTCCTTCCTTCACTCCCTCTTTCCTTCACTCCCTCCTTCCTTCACTCCCTCCTTCCTTCACTCCCTCCTTCCTTCACTCCCTCCTTCCTCATATTCATTAAACTAACCACACAATAACAGTCTTCAAACAATAGCATAAAAACACACAATACATATAATAAATCACAATAAAAGCGTTAAACATATGAAACTAAAGGAAAGAAGCTCACGCGCACACACACACACACCGAAGAAAAAAGCGTAGAAATCGAAGAAAAAAAGCGTTAAAACCGAAGAAAAACGTTAAAACCGAAGAAAACAGCGTAGAAACCGAAGAAAAAAGCGTAGAAACTGAAGAAAACAGCGTAGAAAGTGAAGAAAAAAGCGTAGAAACCGAAGAAAAGCGTTAAAACCGAAGAAAAAAGCGTTAAAACCAAAGAAAAAAGCGTTAAAACCGAAAAAAAGCGTTAAAATCAAAGAAAAAAACGTAGAAACCGAAGAAAAAACGTAGAAACTGAAGATAAAAGCGTTAAAACCGATGAAAAAAACGTTAAAACCGAAGAAAAAAGCATATTTGACATTTTACTCACACACACACACACACGCACACACCCTCCTCCTCCTCCTTCCAACACTCGATCAAAAACACAATAAAACACACAAACTTTCTCCATGAATACACAACTTTCACGTAACCTCTTAACTCACTCTCAGCGGCAACCCTGGGGCACTACATCACCCTTGACAACCCCTTAAATAATGCACACCTACCAATATGAATAGTTAACCTCTTCACGCCCAGATCTTTCCTTTGCTATATAAAATTGTCTGCTGTTAGCCTTAAAATTACGAAAAGTGACTGAATATACCAAATTATCTAGTGGGCAAGGATACGAAACAGGTCATATCTATAAAATATTGCTTATATTCACTAAAAATCGTCTAATGGTACCCAAATTACAATGGAAATTACGTTCTGGGTCTCAAGGGGTTAATGGGACTTCTCACGTTAAATGTTTACACTAGGACCGAAATTCCCTACACAATTGGGAGTATGGTTTCTGTTTACCTTAATGGATGCTAAGAAATATTCTCTCTATGAACTTCCGTCGCAAATCACTACTTTCTGAGATATAAGATGTTTTTAATAGGAACGAGTGTATAGGAGATATGAAAATTAAACTAACCTAACCCCACCTTTTGTCTCACTAATCTAACCTAACCTAACCCCACGCTTTAACCTCCTAACTAAAGCCAAATCTGTATTAAAAAGTGTCCGCGGCAAGGGAAGAACAGAGGCGATGCAGGTCACAAGAGGAAGAAGAGTGGGTATTATTTTACTATAGGACCGAAATTCCCTACACAATTGGGAGTATGGTTTCTGTTTACCTTATTGGATTCTAAGAAATATTCTCTCTATGAGCTTCCGTCGCAAATCACTACTTTCTGAGATATAAGATGTGTTTAGTAGGTAGGAGTGTATAAGAAATATGAAAATTAAACTAACCTAACCCCACCTTTTGTCTCACTAATCTAACCTAACCTAACCTAACCCCACGCTTTAAACGCCTAACTAAAGCCAAATCCTCATAAACCCCTTGAGACCCAGAACGTAATTTCCACTATAATTTGGCTACCACTAGACAATTTTTAGTGAATATAAGCAATATTTTAGATATGACCTGTTTAGTAGTTGACCTAGCCTTGTCAACTAACTAATTTGGTATATTCAGTTACTTTTCGTAATTTTATGGCTCAATAACATACGATTTTTCATAGCAAAGGAAAAATCTGGGCTTGAAGGGGTTACAAAGTGTCAGCGGCAAAGGAAGAACAGAGGCGATGCAGGTCACAAGAGGAAGAAGAGTGTGGCGGACGTAAACACTTGTCTCTCGCCTCCCTATGAACAACATGTCATTATCTCCAAAAGTAATGATTTGCGACGGAAACTCATAGAGAGAAAGTTTCCTAGAATCGGTATTATTTTACTATAGGACCGAAATTCCTACACAATTGGGAGTGTGGTTTCTGTTTACCTTATTGGATTCTAGAAAACATCCTCTCTATGAACTTCCGTCGCAAATCACTACTTTTGGAGATAATGACATGTTGTTTATAGGGAGACGAGCGACAAGAGTGTTTACGTCCGCCACACTCTTCTTCCTCTTGTGACCTGCATCGCCTCTGTTCTTCCCTTGCCGCGGACACTTTTTTAATGCAGATTTGGCTTTAGTTAGGAGGTTAGATTTTGGAAATAGGTTAGGTTAGGTTAGTTTAGTGAGTCTAAAGGTGGGGTAAGGTTAGTTTAATTTTCATATCTCCTATAGACCTATACACTCCTTCCTATTAAAAAACATCTTATATCTCCGAAAGTAGTGATTTGCGACGGAAGCTCATGGAGATAATGTTTCTTAGAATCTAATAAGGTAAATAGAAACCACACTCGATATAAATATAAAAATAAATAAAATAATACCCTTTTTCACTTCCCGCTAAAAAGTTCATATCAGCTGCATCCTCTCGCCTGACAGCCGACTCGTCACCGCTCAGTTAACTCACTCGTTCTACCTCTATATCCACACTACCATGAGTCAAGGTGAGTCATGAATAACCGTTATAGTCTTACCTTTATTTTGTGAGGTTCATGGGTCGTGGGGGTTGAGTCTATGAGGTTTTATGAGGTGAAATATGGGTTTGTTTTGATCCGTGAGAGGCTGGCGTGGCTGATGCAGTGATACCATAACGGCGATAAATAATTGTTCTCAGATATAATTTAATGTATTTTTTTATTAATGACTTTCCGGGTATTATATAAGTCAATTTTGTTTGCTTTATTTATTGGTACTATTTTTCCGTCTTTGTTCATGTTTTTAAAGTATCGATAGAGTCATAACTTAACTTTTCCGACTTGATTTTGTACTTTTTCAGTGTAATTTATGGGATTAACGGAAGGAAGGAAGGAAGGAAGGAAGGAATTGAAGGAAAGAAGCAAGAAAAATATAGAAAAACACTCCATATACCTTTTTTTATAATGAAATAGTTACAGAAAATGATCATTCCTTCAATAAAACTGATAATTATATTCATCGGAAGAACATCCTTATCACGTTTTCTCTAATAATTTAAAGGCAGACTGAAGAAAAATCGATCTGTTCACCTGTTCATCCTACCTCACCCTATTTCCCCGCCCTAACACATCCTCCCACACCCTTCCTGACCCTCCCACACCCATCACACACCCTCCCATACTCTTCCACACCCATCACACACCCTCCCACACCCATCACACACCCATCACACACCCATCACACACCCTTCCTGACCCTAACACACCCTCCTTCACCCTAACACACCATCACACACCCTCCCCCACCCATCACACACCCTCCACACCCATCAACATACCCTCACACCAACCCTCCCACACCCTTCCCTGACCCCCACGCACCTTCACGCACCTAAAACACACAACAATAGCAAAAAACACACTAATACTCCTTTTACTCAATCTTCGCGCCAAATTAAGGGTACGATAGAATATCACACACAAAAAACAGTGGCTTCATATTTCTCTCTCCCGTCTCTCCTCTCTCTCATATCTCTCTCTCTTACTCTCTCGCTCTTCCTCTCTCTTCTCTCCTCTCCTTTCCTCTCACGTCCTATAGGTGAGGAAATAATATGGCAGGATTTCACAGGTTACAGGGAAGTTTCGATACAAGTTGTTTCGTTACCAAGGCTTTGGTATGTGTTTCTACACTGATTTTGAGTTTTTTTGCGTCTATACCTGGGGTCAATCGCAATCTAGTAATGAAGTTCACCTCTGAGCTGAGTGTACGAAACGACTATGGTTTCATATAGACTACGAAAAAACTTTCGTGGTGTAACGAATCTACTGGTTTGTACGAAACGACTAGGGTTTCATATAGACTACGAAACAAAAAAAAAAAACCTTTTTGGTGTACGAATCTATGGCGTACGTCCACTATCAAACAATGTGTACGACACTGACTGCACCCCTTTCACAGATCTCTCGGGAAGGGAATGGGAGGAGAGGAGGGAGGGAATAGGAGAGGAAGAGGGGAGGATAGGAGATATGATAGGAGGATAGGAGAGAGAGGGATAGGAAAGGGAAGGGATAGGAGGAAATAGGAGGAGGAATAGGAGAAAAAGGAGGAGGAATAGGAGGCAAACAGGAGGAGAATCGGCGGGAAAAGGAGGGGAATAGGAGGAAAAGGAGGAGGAATAGGAATAAAAGGAGGAGGAAAAGGAGGAAAAGGAGGAGTAATAGAGGATAGGAGGAACACGGAGGAGGAAAGGAGTGAAAAGGAGGAGCAATAGGATGGAAAAGAGGGAGGAATAGGAGGAAAAGGAGGAGGAATAGGAGGAAAAAGAGGAGGAAAAGGAGGAGGAATAGGAGGAAAGGGATAGAGGAAAGGTGGATAAATATGAAGGAAATGATGTAATATAATAAAAGGTGGCAAGGAGCTTCTTTTGAAAAAAGAAGGAAGGGAAGGGAAAGGGATAGGAAAAAGAGGGAGATTGTGAAGGGAAAGGTGTAATATCGTAATAAATGGCAGGACAAGAGTGGAAAAGGAAGGGAAATAAAGTGATGAGGAGGTAAACTAGTGATAAAGTGATTTTTTTTTCTCTCTCTCTCTTCTCTCTCTCTCTCTCTCTCTCTCTCTCTCTCTCTCTCTCTCTCTCTCTCTCTCTCTCTCTCTCTCTCTCTCTCTCTCTCTCTCTCTTTTTCAACTGCTTAGATATGCCAAATTAACCTGTAATGTCGAAGGTGAGATTGAGCAAGGTAGCAATAGATTCTCTCTCTCTCTCTCTCTCTCTCTCTTCTCTCCACTACTCTACTATCTCTCTCTCTCTCTCCTCTCTCTCCCCGTCGGGTTAGTGCTCGGTGGGTAGAGCTGTGGGCGAGCGGTAGGCAGTGGTGACCAGGGCTCGGATGGTATCAGGCTCTGGAGGTCACTGAGGGCTGCTGGGGTGGTAGCCTCGCCCCGTGGTGTGCGCATGGCAGGAATTCTTATAGTGACGCCTGTTGATAAGATAGGATCAAAGTCTCTATCTGATCTCTCCCTCTCTCTTCTCTCTTCCTCTCTCGTTCCATATTTCCTCTTTACCTCAGTCCTTCCCTCCTTCCCTCTTCTCTATATCTCTCTCTCTCTCTCTCCTCTCTCATCTCCTCTCTCTCTCTCTCTCTCTCTCTCTCTCTCTCTCTCCCTTCAGTAACTCGAGAAGAACAAATTTAACAGACGACGCGTGAACGAGTACATCTGTGTGTGTGTGTGTGTGTGTGTGTGTGTGTGTGTGTGTGTGTGTGTGTGTGTGTGTGTGGCGACCCACAACACACACACACACACACACACACGCACACACAACACCCACAACACACACACACACACACACACACACACAAACACACCTCTCTTACTACTACTATAACTACTACTACTACTACTACTATATACTATACTATACTACTACGGATACCAACAATATTAAAGTTAGAAAAATGATCCCACTTTGGATATCGATCGAGAGAGCGAGAGAGAGAGACGATGAGAGAGAGAGAAGAGAGAGAGGAGAGAGAGATGAGAGAGATGATAGGAGGATTGAAGACGACGAGAGAGAGAGAGAGAGAGAGAGCTAACACACCCATATTAACCTCCAGTGTTCTTTATATAATGTTACTTTTTAATCATATATATATTTCTAAAATGTTGGCCAAAATATCACACCAAAAACCTGTCCTTTGGAAGAAGAAGAGGAGGAGGAGGAGGAAGAGGAGGAGGAGGAGGAGGAGGAGGAGGAGGAGGAGGAGGAGAAGAAGAAGAAGAAGAAGAAGGAGGAGGAGGAGGAGGAGGAGGAGCGAGGGGGGAGGAGAGAGAGGAGGAGTAGGAGGAGGAGGAAGAGGAGGAGGAGGAGGAGAAGGAGGAGGAGGGGTAGTTGGAGTTATAGAGACAGTTAGGATATGAGACGTCTGTGAGTAGAGAGAGAGAGAATTGAGACTGATTCGAACGAGATAGAGAGGAAGATAGAGAGGAGAAGAGAGAGGAGGAGTAATCTAATTTCTTTGTGTTCTCTCCCCTTTTAGCTTATAATTCACTGGCTTCTGACCTGTCTATATCGCTCCACGCCTCGCTACACACACACACACACACACACACACACACACCTCAAGGCTCACACTCTGGTCTTTATCTTTTATTCTCATTATACTACTCTCTCTATCTCATCTCTTACTCTCTGTTCTCTTCTCTCTCTCTCTCTCTCTCTCTCTCTCTCTCTCTCTCTCTGTGAGTCCCTGTCAACAGTTAAAAAGAATATATATGCAAAGGCAAATATAATTTCTTTGCCACTAAATTATTCGATAAGCAATAAATCAGTGTCGAGGTCGATTACACGGATTAGCTCTCTCTCTCTCTCTCTCTCTCTCTCTCTCTCTCTCTCTCTCTCTCTCTCTCTCTCTCTCTCTCTCTCTCTCTCTCAAAATAGCAAAGAAAAAGCGAGAGATAGATAGATAGAGAGAGAGAGAGAGAGGATGAAGGAGGAGAGAGAGAGAGAGAGAGAGAGAGAGAGAGCGAGAGAGAGAGGCGAAGATCGAGAGAGGAGCGAGGAGAGAGAGAGAGAGAGAGAGAGATCAGACCAAAAACGTTTATTGTGAATAATGCTACACATTATGACATAATAAATATATAAATAAGGATACAAAATAGCACCAGGGCGCACACCCATGCAGGCTCCGATGGGAAGGGGAGGAAGGAAGGGGAAGAAAGGGAGGCGAGGAAATGTGAGGAGGAAGAACTATTTTTTTAAAGGATCTCGCTTTGTATGCACAGTCCTTCAGAGTCCTTCACGGGACTCTCGTCGCTCCTCACACATCCTACAGGAGTCATGGGCGAGGGCATAGAAGTTCCCACACAATTGCTATTAGTATTCCCTAGTTTTTATAAGTACTTTGGACAATCGCATGGGTGGCTCAAAAGGGATTAATAATATTTAATACTAATACTGGAAAATAATAATGAATGATCGTTGTCTTGACGTAATGATTATCTAGCAAATGCCTATCTATTTTTATCCTCTGTTTTTTTTCTTTTTAGAAGTTTTGTCTAATTTGCGATTTGGACGGAATATCTGCGAACTATCAGTCATGTGAATTGGTGAAATAGGGATGGCTAATCATTCGTACTGAAACAAACTCAGATTCTGTTCAGCAGCCTGATAAACTGCCTAGGAACACAATTTCAAGCAAATCTATTTTTCAAAAAATAATTGCAAATTTTCGCAAGGGGTATGCCTTCATGTTTTTTTTAAATCACGTTTTTCTCAATAACTAAAAAATATGCAGATAAATTCAAGAAGTAGAAAAGGTAAGTATGAAGAGATCAAGGGCTATCGTTGGCGTTAAGTCGTAAAGCAAAAAAATATTGTTGGTTAAAATAACCGGAGAAAATAGCATATCCGTTACAATTATTACAAAATATCAATTTTCCAACAAACAAAGAGGTATTTTGACAAGCGGTATGAAATACTGCCATCATTTAGAACACCTCAAGATGAAACCTTGTTACTTGCGATAAGTTTTCTTCAAAGACTCATAGTTTTGCGGTCAAAATAACAAAAACCATGATTTTTCGTCTAATTTGGACATTTTTGAGCAGCCATAAATCCGAAAATATTTTTTCGCTAGATAATGGAAATGACGGGGATACAAATTGTAGAAATCCACCATTTACAATAAACTTTTGATGGGTTAAGTGTGGATGTGTGAGAAACAAGTTGTGAAGATGAACGCGTTATAGTTATAATATATAAGTTTATAATTCAGAAACGTTCATGAATAGGTCAGTTAGACGCGGAGACCAGTGCTTGCCGCCTCCAGTGTAGGGAAGGGACTAACTCTAATAGGATTTTCACGCATAGTAATATATCATACTTCTAGTTAAATACGTGTACTTGGAAAATCGCAAAGTTAGGACTGACCTAAGAAACAAAAAATAGAAATTGCAACCCAGCATATTTTATTAACATCTACATACATACATGCATACATACATACATACATACATACATTATTTTTTATTTTTTTTATTTTTTATTATGAAACCAAGGCGGGCAATAGCCCAGGTGGCCTGGCAGTAGGAGGCCGAGGCCGAGACAGGAAAGCAGGGACTAGGAGGTGAATCAAGGGAAGGAAGGAAGGGAGGACATTAATGACGGAAGTGGGAAAGATGTGTAGGAGCGAAAGAAACAAAAATTCGAAACATAAAATACCACTGGTGGTCAAGGCGGTGGCCCCGGGGGTCGCCGTGGTCCTCCTGTGCGCGGCGGTGACTGCCTTGAGGATGCTTGCTCAGCCCTCAGCCTCTTCTCCCGAAGGCGGCAGCATCAGGCCCTTACCAGCAGACTACACCCGCTGGTTTCGGAGGGCCGTCCGCACACTTTGAGGGGGTCCGGGAGAGTTCAGCACTCCGAGCTGTCCCAGCAACAAGCCATGCCTCGCCATGTATAGCGGTGACCTGCAGGCCTCCGGGGCTCCCAGGCGTGGAGGGCTGAGGGCACCCTCAAGGCAGTCACCGCCGCGCACAGGAGGACCACGGCGACGCCCGGGGCCACCACCTTCACCACCAGTGATATTTTTCGTTTCGGATTTTTTTCTTTGCATATGTATATTAATATTCTAGTACAGGCTATAGCTGCTATACTGAAGGGTTTGATCTGACGAAGGTGAGGCCCCACAAAAGAAAAAAAATTGAAGTGAATAGTGAAGATCAGTTATAAATATAAAAATGGATGTTTTTTACGAAGGCGAGAAATAGAATAAAGAAGTTAATAGTCAACATCTGAAATGGCTATTCCAATGGACGGCTTCTTGACGGATTTTTGTTTCTTTGCCTATGTATATTAATTTTATCACACACATACATACATACATACATAGATAGATACCTTAACATTGCCATTATAATGCCCGCCGCCATAAAAATATAATAATACTCAAATTAAAAACTATATAACTGCATTAAAAAAACTGCTTTAAAAGTGAAATGGTTTGGCAATAATAGAAAGGGTGAGAGAGAGAGAGAGAGAGAGAGGAGAGAGAGAGAGAGGAGAGAGAGAGAGAGAGAGCGAGAGAGAGAGAGAGAGATAGAGAGAGAGAGAGAGAAGAGAGAGAGAGAACAGAGAACAAGAGAGAGAGAGGAGAGAGAGATAGAGAGGAGAGAGAGAGAGAGAGAGAGAGAGAGAGAGAGAGAGAGAGAGAGAGGACAGAGAGAGAGAGAGGGGAGAGAGAGAGAGAAAGAGAGAGGAGAGAGGGGAGAGAGCAGAGGGGAGAGAAAAGAGAGAGAGAGAAGGGGAGAGAGAGAGAGA
>JACEEZ010011009.1:0-13967 GCA_016584305.1 Chionoecetes opilio
GCTTTTTTTTCAAAAGTTTCGTCTCTCTCACATTCACTATTCAACACAGTTTCACAGAGATTGTAATTATTATTTAGCACTGATCAGTATTCGTGCCACACGCTATCACCACTTTATGTTCTGGATTTTTCCCTTTACGCGAATAATATTCACACAGGTAGACTCACCTTGTTTGTTAGATGATAGTCAAATGTCCAGTAACACACGTTTCAATCAATCTGTTTCGTGGGGAATATTAGTGGTTTCGTGAGGATGTAGAGAGACACTTTGGGCTTTTGGCAGTTCGTATAATTTCAGTTAAAACTATACACTTCGGCGAAAATACGTAAGACAGGAGTCCCAGTCGAACACTCCGCCATGGACCTTGGTTCTTGCCCTTCTCCCGAGCCTCCTGGAGGCAGCGACACACCTCGCCGATGCCTCCCTCGAACTGGTTGATAATTACTCGTTTCTCCTAAGACATTTTACATCTGCTCACTTAACTACTTTATTAGCATGGAGCAAATAATGTTTCTACTAGTAAACAAGCATATAATATTACTACTCTCTATAAATATCTACCATGTTACTATTTATATATGGTGTGCTTATTAGCTACATGACATCATGTAAAAATTTACTAGGTGTGGTGACTCCGGCACAGGGAAAAGAGAGGACAGAGGCCTCTTTGTAAGCCCTCGCGACAAATGCTGAGTCGACAAACCATGGAGACCAGGGGGGGGGGGGGGGGGGGCCCAAGTGCCACACCAGTGTCACACCAAACCTTCCACACTGTTCTTACATTCCTTCATTCGTTTCTACCCTACTAATGCCTATAATGCCTTAACAACTGCATGTTTGTTTGATTCCATGAATTCCCGACACCTCGTATATTTATGGTGTTTCGATTAGTCAAAATATTTATTAGTTCTGTTTAACTAAATTATTTTTGTAAAAATATCACTAAGACAAAAGTTAAGATGAAAAAGTCGAAGAAAAAAAAAAAATACTAAACCTTACTATAATTCACCGAATGTCCGTCTGTCACAGGACGGACATTCTGTAGGCCTACAGACGGACAGGACGGTCCGGACAGTTAGTCCGTGTGTACAGCTAAGGCTGCGCATTTCTGTCCCAAATTGCAACCAAACTTTAGGAACGGTTAGGGTCATCCTTGAGATGGTTATAAGCTCATTTTGGCCAGGTTGATCCAATTTTTTCATTACTTAAGAAAATTGTATTTTTTTTGCAGCCTGGGGCATTTGTGCTTTCTTTGAAATTTTGTCTGTATACACCTACACATAAAACTTTTCATCTCATTACAAGTACACACACACACACACACACACACACACACACACACACACACACACACACACACACACACGCACACGCACACACACACCATGGACACATACGTACACATGTGCAGACGTAAAAATACATGCATACACAGTCTGGAAGGTAGATGCTAGGAACTCATAGAAGATATGGTTAAAGAAACAAAGGAAATAGTGAAGGCATAACTTCTAAAAGAGATGAAGAAGGAGATTACTGTGGTTGTGAGAGAAGACAACAAAAAACAAATTTCAGCAAACTTGGTAATGTATAATGTGATAGAGGCTGAAGGAGATACGGTACAATAAAGAGAGGAACAAGATAGAGAGTTTTGTGAAAGAATGTTCAATGAAGGTGTTGGAGTACAATTTCAAGTGGATATAGAAAAAGTTGCAAGGTTGGGGATTAATAGAAGTGAAAAAGGACAGAGAAGACCAAGACTTTTATTGGTGAAATTCAAAACTGCAAAGGTAAAGTGAAGAATGCAAGATACCTCAGAAACGCAACATTGGAGGAATATAGAAGGGTGATTGTTGCACCAAACTTGATTAACGAGAGCGCAACGAGAGAAAGATAAGGAACTTAGAGAGGAGTTGAAGAGAAGAAGGGATGTCGGAAAAACTGGATTGTATATAAAAAATTAAGCCATATATAAAATATTTTCTTAAGAGGTAAGACAGGAGAAGAGGTACGAAAATGTGAAGGAAAGGAATTAATGATTATAGAGACAAGTATGTTTATTAAAATAAAGTGTTTAAATATACAAGGACTAACAAATGTGAAGATATCTGAGGTGGAAAATCTTTATAGATAAGAATGTAATTATGTGCCTTACTGAGACTCAGCTAAAGGTGGATGAAATAAGAATATCAGATCATTTAAAGTACATTAGTAGTATGAGAGAAGAAAAGGGAGAAAAAAGGAGGTCTAATGATTATAACTAGGAAAGAGGATGACATAGAAATTATAAAGAATGAAAACAAAAGTAAAGATATAGTACTACATGTAATATATACAGTTAAAAGGTATGGTTTCCATATGTTTATAGTATATTTTCCTAGCAATAATAAAGGAAAAAAAAGAGTTTGAGCATGAAAACAGGAGATGGAGAAAACTAATGAGAGAAAATGAAGAAAAAAGAATTATGGTTATTGGAGATTTTAATAGTCATGTGGGATCCTTATGGTGCGTCCACACTGGCAAGATTTTGTCTACAGACAAGTTGAAAACACTGCGCAAAACACAACCGCCGACATTTGGAGATCTATCTATTTTGTCTACAACAATGTAAGAGACATTGTGTGTTACAATGTTGGCGAAATATTGGCAACAAGAGTAAACTTTAAATTTGTGAGGCCGTCCACACTGGTCTCTGGAGACGTGAAGGTCATGTCGGCGTGTGAGGACATCTTGGCGGCAGCTGCTGCCGTAGTAATTTTGTGTGGGCATCGGAGGAGACGCCGACGTAGAGTCTGGGCGAGACCGTCCTTATTACATAACAGGAACATTGCAGGACATGAAGATTTTGTGCGCCGTTTTATAGAGGATGATGTCTGTCTCTTACCACGCATAGTACAAGAAATAGGAGTGTTTCAGAATTTCTTTCGGATATCCAGAGATGATTTCGATAATTTGAGCGCATGATTGGCTCCCATATAAGTAAAGATGACACAAACTTTAGGCAGTCAATAATTAGGTTTTTCAATTTTCTTTCTGCCTCATCTTTCTCCGCCTTCAGAATTGCTGCGATTTCACGCCACGCATCGGCCCTCTTAGATCTATGTTTATATTGATATGGGCGGGATTCCCTCGTGATCGGCAACATTTTGTCAACAGACAAGTTGAAAACACTGCCTGAAAGTTTGGACATTTGGATACATTTTGGATACAACAGCCGACATTTGGATATATTGTCTACAACAATGTATGAGATAGTGTGTGTTACAATGTTGGCAACAAGAGTAGACTTTGTGAGGCCGTCTACACTGGTCTCTGGAGAAGTGAACATCATGTCGGCGTGTGAGGACGCCTTGGCGGCAGCTGCTGCCGTAGTAATTTTGTGTGGGCATCGGAGGACACGCCGACGTAAAGTCTGGGCGAGACCGTCCTTTCAAATAGCAATAATGTACTGTATATGGGACAAAATAAAATAACTAGTTCAATGATATAGCTACATATTATCTTACCTGAAATCCAGCGTCATATGTCATGTGTGGCGTGTGTTTGTCTGCCAGAAATAGCATGCTGTTGAATGCGAACCACTGGGCTCATGTACGCAACATTAGTTCCATTGCCAGATTTTCTCTCATTTGTTTTCTTCAGTTCTCTTCTGAACTGTGCAATAAGTTTTTTCTATTTTTATTTCTGCCTCACATTTCTCCACCTTCATAATTTCTGCGATCAAACGCTACGCATCGGCCCTCTTAAATCTATGTTTATACAGTATATGGGTGGGAAAAGCAAAGGGTGTCCGCGGTAACAATTTATCAATTGTACCCACTGTTCTCTCGTCCACTCCATGGTTTTGTCCAAAGACTACTGTATACTGGACTTGCTACTCAGTCTGGGCTATTTCCAGTGGAGGCCAATGCTGCGATTCCTGACATTTTCGAACATCACTCCCATTTCCCTTCCTATGGTTTATCAGTATAAATGATATACTGTTATCTTCGTAAATGTTTGTTCTATAATATTATCAAATAAAAAACAGTAAAATACACTAAAGAAACGCCATTATGAGACTGAAGAAATATGCATGGACTTAATATTCACTTAAACTCTTCGCCATTTAATATTTTTCGAGAAAACCTTTTACATGAAACATATCAATAGAAGCGGAATTTTATTACTTTCCATTGATATATCTCGTTTACTGATAAATGAATTAGCACCATGCATAAATTAGCGTAAACTAAATAAATAACATTATCAATCTGGTAATTTTCCCAATTGATAATAATATTTATTTAGTTTACGCTAATATATGCATGGTGCTAATTCATTTATTAGAAAACTAAATATATCAATGGAAAGCTAATATAAGTCCGCTTCTATTGATATGTTTCATGTAAAAAAAATTCTCTCAAAATATTAAATGGCGAAGAGTTTAATTGAATATTAAGTTCATGCATATTTCTTCAGTCTCATAATAGCGTTTCTTTAGTGTATTTTACTGTTTTTTATTTGATAATATTATAGAACAAACATTTACGAAGATAATAGTATATCATTTACACTGATAAACCAAAGGAAGGGAAATGGGAGTGATGTTCGAAACACTTTTTTTACCTTGCCGATCGGCCTCCACTGGTCATGGGCGGGTTGGCGCGGAGCGCGAGTAACAAGTCCAGTATGCAGTAGTCTTTGTTTTGTCCTAAGTACAACGAGTGAACCAGCCGTCGCTGTTGGTGTGTGCCTGTGTCTCTTCCGAGATATCTCCCCCGACATTGACTCGTCCCCATCGGTGTTACCAACATATCGCCTACACATCAAGACCAACATGTCTACAACATTGTATCATTACCGACCTCACAACTTGTTGCCTACTATGTTGTATTTTGTGTTGCCAACCTGTTTGTTGCCAGTGTCGACGCACCATTAGGATCACAGAAGTTAGATAAAGGAGGAAATATGGTGATCAACTGGATGGAAGATTTTGGACTAATACTCCTTAACAATGAAATTAAATGTAAAGGAAGATATACCTGTAGGTTCTGGGAAAGTGGAGGAAACAGGAGCGTAATAGATTACGCAATGATAAATGAAAAGCTATATGATAAATATGTTTATGTAAATATATGAGGAAAAAAAGCACATATATCGGATCATAACATGTTACAAGTACAACTGTTCAGAGAAGAGGAGAGAGGAAGACTGGGAGAGGAAAGAAGACTGGAATACTATAAGAAAGATGAAGAATCCTTATTGATATTTGTTAGGGAAGTAGAAAGTTGATTTTTAGAAGAACATGACATGAATATGGAAATGTTTGAAGCAATTATGAAAGAAATAGCTGTAAGAAAATTGAAAGAAGTGTATAAAAGAAAGGAAAGACTAGATAAGGAATATCAGGAGCCACCATGGATTACAGAAGAAGTAAAGAGGGAAATCAAGAATATGAAGGCAGTAAATAGACAGATGAGGAACACTACTGAGGCAAACAATAAGGAGATAATGGGAGAGATATCTGGGGGGGGGGGGGGGGGGAAGAAGCGTAAAAGTTGATAAAAAATGAAATATTCAAACATGAAGAGGACAACCCAGAAAATTAGAGAGAGCGGGAAACCAGGGAGTAAATAGTAAACGTTTCTACGGGATGTTATATATATATATATATATATATAATATATATATATATATATATATATATATATATATATATATATATATATATATATATATATATATATATATAGGTAGGTAGGTAGGTAGGTAGGTAGGTAGGACTAAAGTCGCCACGACAACGTTTTTTCCGATTTACAGACGTCTGGTGGCGTTAATACTTGTATACATTTCTACATCCATGACTTCAGGAAAGTTAGAAGTAGTACAGGAGCATTAGTAAAAATTTAACGAAAACCTAGAAAAAAATAGTAGAAAGCTGATTTTCTCAGGGGACCTCCAGAAAACCATGAGCATGTCCACTGTGCAAAGTTCTGCAAATTCAACCTGGTGGCATTTTCAGAATTGAAGATGGCCGCTATAACAATTTGCGATAAATGGTTAGAATACCAAAATCGGCATAACTGGCAACTTATTACAGTGGACCCATGCCATGTTCATTTTGAGTTAAAATAATTAGCATAAAGTGTAATTACTAGTATATTATAATAATAGTGAGTGATAATTAGCATAAATTATAATTAATAGTATATTATAATAATAATAATTATTATAATAATAATTTTCTCGCTTTTCAGGTGCTGTCATGATGGCCGAGTTTTGCAGTATTCCCACATGTGGTAAGCAGATCACATCAGATCGTGCAGAGGTCCATGATAAGGGCCTTGAGGGACTCCTACGAGCCAGCATTGAAAGAGAAGATGGTTTGCAGTCTGTATTTGAGAGGAAGAGGTCACAATTGCCAGTCCCAGTCCATGGTAAATGTCGTCGCGAATACATTCGACCATGCAGTATTACTTCTTACAAAAGGAAAAGGGAAGAAGAGCCATTGGACTCTGATTGGGGCACATCATCTTCAAAATTACGTTCAAGAACTCGAGTTTTCAATATAAAAGAAGATTGTCTCTATTGTGCAAAAACTGTAATAGACTACAATGTAGAAACAAAGATACCCCGCAACCGTCGGGTACGGGCACATGATGCTATGACAAAAGCCACCCTTCAAAGCGTAATTGAGAAAGCTGGCGATCGCCATGATGAGTGGGGAGATGCTGTTAGACTTCGCGTATCCAATGAATTAGATTTATTGCTGCTGAAGTCAAGTACCACCATGACTGGCAGGTTCTCTTCTATGCTGGCAAAACATTTCCAAGCGAGAATACCCGTGATGGATATCAACGGGGCCGACCTGTCAATGCCACAAAACACGCGGCATTCCAGAAGTTGTGCCAATTTATACGCGACAATGATGAATGTCAATATTCACTTGCAGAACTTATGACTTTGATGGACGACTATTTAGATGGAGAAGAGGGCTACAACCCCAAAAGGCTAGGACAGAAATTGGAGGAATGTTTCGGGCAGGACATTGTTCGGACTTGTGATATTGGAAAACAGACCATATATACTTTCTTAGATGAAAGTAACCACATCCTTAGAAGTAATTATGAGTCCAGTAACATGACAAAAGATTCAATCATAGATATGGCAGCTGCAATCATACAAGATGATGTAAAGTCTGTAGCATATGTTAACTCTGAATACCCGACAATGACACAATTGCAAGACAGTGATAAAATGGTGCCTGACTCTTTGAAACGACTACTGAGTGGTATAATCAAATCAAAATCTGACAAGAGTGTCGGCTGTGAACGCCGCCGTACAGCACTTGCACACGGCATAATGTCTGCGTGTCGCCCTCGATCATGTGTGTCTCCAATATTCAGAAGGTACTGAAAATGGTATCTTGCGGCTGCAAGGTAGGGTGTGGAAAGTCATGTCGTTGTTACAAGGCACGGATGGAGTGTACCATAATGTGCACTGGTTGCAGTGGGTGCAATTGTAAAAATTCGCATGTTCTTGATGTGCAAGGCGAAGGGGATACCACTGATTAGACATTCCTTCAACATATGGTTGGGTTATTTGTGGTTTCTAATTGGTGTTTTGTACAATATAACATAGTTTGGCTATTATAAATGTAACGTACATAACATAGTTGTGGTATTATTAAAAAAAATTTTTTTTATTATTTTTATTTTTCTTCACCTTATTGAATTTATGCTAATTATGTCAACTCAAAATATTTTTTATGGCTCCATTGTATTCAGCACACTCTAAAACATAGATGTACACACAAAAATCTTATTACTACGAACTCGGATGGATGATCATAGTACTTTTCATTTTATCGTTAATTGTGATGGCGGCCATTTTGAATTATGAAAATGCCACGAGGTTGAATTTGCAGAACTTTGCATAAGGGCGATATATACAATATTTTGGAGCTCTCCTGAAAAAATCAGCTTTCTACTATTTATTTCCACCTTTTAGCTAATGCTCCTGTACTAAAGGGGCTATCTGGAGAGTCTGCGTTATTTTGTGTCTTCATCTGTGTCATATTATGGCTATAAATGAACATATTACCAAAATATCAACCGAGTGGCGACCTACACTAAGATCGCCAGCTAGTGTTATGTTATGAGTGTCCTCCCGCCGTCATCGTCGCCCGAAAAAAAACGAGTAGTGAAATTTGAAACCGTATATACTTGCAGATACAAAGCATAAAATAACGCTGAAACAGGACATATTATACAGTCATGATATAATAATAATAATAATAATAATAATAATAATAATAATAATAATAATTTTATTCTCGCCCGGAGGCATACATACAAAAAACAAAGCGAAAAAATCAAGCCAAGGAGTAAACTTAAGTACTAGAGCAAAAACAAAAAAACAACAACAAAGTACAGGCACATTAGGGGACATAGTATCAAAGTACATAGAAAAGCATACATGGACACCTGTGCTACCCCACATTCTGCAAAAACAGCAGACCCAGCCACCGCTGTTGTATAGGTCCACATACATAGGCCGAGCTCTGCCTGACAGAGGTGATGATGGAGTTCGTAGAGAGCTCCACCCTATTCCTTAAACTGAACACGGAGTGTCGACGGATCCCATCCAGATTGTTCACCCCGTTCCTAGCGAAAGCCAGGGACGAGCTGCACCACCTGGGCAGCCCCAGAAGCCTCTTAAGGATGTCATTGTGACAGACCTTAAGGCGGTTCATAGTGGCCACCTTGTACCGCGACCACAGCGAGTTGCAGTATATAGAGTAGCAGTGACTCCTGAATAACTCCATCTTCACCTCTCTGCTACAGTAGGAGAATTTCCTCTGTAGAGTATTTCCCACGACAAGAAGCTTGGTGGTCTGCTTGATGATATCATCATCATCAGTCATGTCGTGGGATATAACATGGCCTAGGTATGCGAATCTATCCACAAAAGTGAGGCCAGACCCACCGAGCCATGCTGTTTTCAGGTAATTCACCTGAGCGCGTGCCGGTGATACTACCATGCACTCTGTCTTAGTGGTATTGTAGACAATGTAATGCTTGGCAGCATACACCTGACACACATTGATAAGGTCCTGCAACGCATCCGCAGTGGGTGCGAGCAGTACCATATCATCAGCATAGTTCAGTGAGTTGATGCACCCATCATGTATGTGGCAGCCGATACCTGTATCACGAAGGTTGGCACTGAGATCATCCGTGTACACATTGTACAATGTACAGGTAGGGGGATAAAATCCCCCCCTGCCGAATACCATTGGCAGTACTAAAGGACAGGGAGAAGGAATTACCCCACTTAACAGTAAATTCCTGGGTAGTGTACTGTGGATATGTGAATATAACCAGACAGTCACACCTACATAATATGCACGCCTCCTAATACACACATATTGTTATATGGCAACTGCGCCACGATGTGGCAACAGTGCACCGCCCTCCAGGCATACCATGTAACTAGTCGTTGCCCTATAACCGGACCGCTAACACCAGCCCCTCCGCTGGTGGTCCGGCATATCTCTGTTCTTTAGAATAAATCACCTACGGAAGATGCTCGCTTCTCCTTTGGATAAACTCCCCTCAACCACTCCGGTTAATCACTGCAAACCTCGAGCACCATGGCGCAGATCGCAAGTATAAGAACTTAGAGAGATGGGCAGCGACTCCCGCCATTCCACACGACTCCCGCCTGGACGCCACGAGGCATTCTCTTCACCGTCCCACGCTTCTTCCCTGGATTTACTTCATCTTCAGCTTCGTGTGCTCGTGTGCCTGTGAACAGACGTAAGACGTGTGGACTGCGTTTGACGGTAGGGTAACCAGTGTATTATAAGTGCTGTGTGTGGGTTTTTTAGTGTGCGTTTTTTGTACCGGGGCCCCGTTGGTGGTTCACCATCGCCGCTTGGTACGGCTGACCTTGAAACCAGGTGCGGTCGGCCAGAGACTCTCCCCTCTCCTCACCCACCCCGCTCCACCGCCACAAACACACACACCACACACACAGAACCCAAATTCCCTGTGTTTTTTTATATTCCACGTACGGTGGTTATCTTTTCAATCAGTGTCCCTTCAAGATGTCATTCCCCGTTTTGTCACCCGCGGCTAGCGGGTCTGAGGATGACGAAGAGGAAATCGCTTCCCCACCCTTTGAACCACTAAACACGACACATTCCTCCCCGCTACCAGGGGACGCGATATCAAGTTTGATTCGCTATCTGGAGGAGTCCCGGTTATCAGCTGATAACCGACGCATCCAGGATGAAGAGCAGAGGTGCCAGCGTGATGAGGAGAGACGATTACGTGACAACGAGGCTAGGAGAAAGGAGGAGGATTCACGGTTCCAAGTTCTTGTCACACTTCTGTCTCCTTTGCACAGACCGCAGTCTGCGGCCAGCGCGCGGGACATTCCTTCACCTCCACCCCCCCTCGATGCCGGTGCGAGCAGCGCAGTACCCACGGTCGCCACTCCCGCGACAACCGCCGCCCCACTCGCCGCTTCTCCTGTGGCTGCCACGCCCACCGTCGTGACTTCAGCAGGCAGGCATGTGGCCCACAGTCCACCGGCGTTGCTGGCCGACTCTTTCTTCCAAGTTTTCCGGCAGTGGCGTCGTCTGTGGGAAGATTACTCTACCATGCTGGATTCACAGAGGCTGCCACGACATAAGCAACTCATCCAGCTGCGGATGGCTGTGTCACTGGACGTACAAAGGATCCTAGAACATACCCTAGGGATCGCACCTGACACTTCCTTGACTGTGACAGAGGTCTTAGACACCCTACAGTCCCACTTCAAGAGTCAACGAAATGAAGCACTACGCCGTCGAGAATTACTGTGTTGTAAGCAGGCTGACGGCGAGTCATTCCCCGATTTCTTGGTGCGCCTGAAGAACCTGGCAGAGGAGGTCGACTTGTGTACTGGTAACGCTATGACGTGCGCGGAGATCCAATTGAAAATGGTTCTGCTGATGGGTGTGCGAGATGAAGAGCTGATTCAACGCCTTATCTCCTAGACAAAAGGCGCTTCTCTTCAAGACGTGGTCACCTGTTGCCGTTCCTTCGAAACCACCGCCATACAGCCTTCGCTATATACTCGTCTCCAAGCCAGCTTTGCGTCATGTTACCTACAAGAAAGGCAGGCGCCACGACAAGACGCCTCATTCACCTCAACAGCCACCTTCAGGCCAGCGCGTGAAGACTCAACATAGAACAGCGGTTCCCAGCCCTGTTCACCCCTGCCAATCCTGTGCGCGGCGTCATGGCCCAAAGTGTCCGGCCAGGGCGGCGTCTTGCTATAACTGCGGCCGTCAAGCAGGCCTCTATGAGCTCCGCTGAACTTACCCTAGAGTCAAGTCTATTCTACCCTAAATTCATATATTTTACCCCAAATAATCGACACCGCTGTAACTTCGATTATATATATATACTAGCCGCAAAGCCGCCCTCCGGGCGGACTTTTGGCTAGCTCCTGCGGAGGGCTATTGGTGGGCCTTTAGCCCACCAAACACAGACTCTCCAGATAGCCCCTTCTAACTTTCCTGAAATCATGGATGTAGAAATGTATGTATTAACGCCAACCCATTCACATCACCCCCAACCCATTCACTCACCCATTACCCATCACCCCCCACCCATTCACTCACCCCATTACCATCACCCCCCACCCATTCACTCACCCATTACCCATCACCACACACCCATTCACTCACCCATTACCCATCACCCCATCTATTCCTCACCCATCACATTCACCCCCCCCATTCACTCACCCATCATCCACACCCATACCCATCACCCCACCCATTCACTCACCCATTACCCATCACCCTACATCAAGGTTTCCTCAATTCTCGCAACCCACTTTTTTTCACAATTCTCGCTAATAGGCTGCTAAAAAAAAGAAAAAGTGATCGGATCATCTCATAAGTGGGCTTTAAAACCTTCCCCTGGTCGACCCGATTCCAAAACTGTGCCATATGAGGGGATTGCGCACTGGGGGCGGCACCTATCGCGGACAGACAGACACACACACACACACACACCTTTCGCTTATATATATATATATATATATATATATATATATATATATATATATAATATATATATATATATATATATATATATATATATATATATATATGTTCAGGTTGTGAGAAGATGCTTTCAAGTGTCTCGTAGGATATATTGCAAGTATTAGGTCAGTTAATGTTTTATTTTCAAAAGAGAATCAGAGAAGTTTTATTTAGATTTAGTTGGGTAAAAAAAATTATCACCCGCTGCATTTGAAAAGGGTATTGAGAAGAGGGTGGATATGACTACTGTATAACAGTCCTGCATAATTTTTTCTGTTCAGCGCAAAATATCAGTACTTTGTGCAGTGAAGTTGATTAGAAAGTTATAGTGCAGTTATATATAGTGAAATATAGTGCAGTCTCCATTTTTCATCTACAAGAATACAATTAGCATGCTTTGCTGATTTTGGCAGCTCATCAAATAGATATCCTCTCGATGGTGAATTCAGAGTGTAAGCAGAATGAGGATTTACGCCGGCCACTTATTTCATCGTGAATTTTATCACTTAGTGAATAACTTTTTCTGAATTTGGGATACAGCTTCTATCAAGAAAGACTGACATGACTTATAAAACTATGGAAGTTCTTAATACATACTGTTCCCGATTATATTAGATCACTTAATGTTGCTGATGCACTCAATCCAAGATATTATTCCCAATGGGGATTAAGACACTTCAAACAATGTGTTAAGAACATAAGAAGAACATAAGAAAATAAGGAAGCTACAAGAGGCTGCGAGGCCTACACGTGGTAGTTCCTGTCACCTAACACTACCTACATCCACCTTTCATCCCCATCCATGAACCTATCCAGCTCCTCTTTAAAGCTCCCCAATGACTCAGCACTAACTACCTGTCTACTGAGACCATTCCATTCATTCACCACCCTATTTGTGAACCAGTTTTTCCCTATTTCCTTTCTAAATCTACGCTTTTCCAGCTTGAATCCGTTACTTCTTGTTCTACCCTAGTTAAAAGCCGTAAGAACTTTTCCTACCTCTCCTTTATTAAATCCCTTTATCCACTTAAAAACTTCTATCAGATCGACCCTTACTCTGCGTCTCTCGAGTGAGTGTAGTTTTAATAACTTCAATCTCCTCTCATAACTAAAGTTACGCATCACTTGTATCATTTTGGTCATCCTTCTCTGCACTTTTTCTAACAACACTATATCCATCCTGTAATATGGAGAACAAAACTGAACTGCATAGTCTAGGTGAGGCCTGACTAGAGCCAGATAAAGCTTTAGAATAACTTCCGCACTTCTACTTTTAACACTTCTGGTAATGAATCCTAATACTCTATCAGCTCTATTTCTGGCCTCAATACATTGTTTCCTAGGTCGGAGGTCTGGGCTCACCCTCACTCCAAGATCTTTTTCACCTTCTGATCTTTTCAGCGATACATTGCTTATGGTGTATCTATTACCAGGGGTTTTTCTACCAACATTCATAACGCTACATTTATCAATATTAAATTCCATCTGCCATCTGACTGCCCACTCGTTAAGTTTATCTAAGTCTCCCTGCAATATGTTTACGTCAGACTGTGATCCAATAATCCTACCTAACTTAGTATCATCAGCAAACTTGCTGATATCACTGCTAATCCCACTATCCCAAATCGTTGATGTAAATCAAAAATAGTAATGGGCCCAAAAACAGACCCTTGTGGAACTCCACTTGTCACCAGTCCCCATTCAGATTTGGAACCATTAATTGTAAACCCTTTGTTGCCTATTACTTAGCCAAGCTCTGATCCAATGAAGAACCTTCCCATCTATACCATGAGCCCTAACCTTATTTAAGAGTCGCTCGTGTGGTACTTGTCAAATGCCTTACTAAAGTCCAGATATATATATCATAACCTTTCTTTCATCT
>JACEEZ010011011.1:0-17030 GCA_016584305.1 Chionoecetes opilio
CCAATTTTGTGGGAAAAACGCTATATATCACCTAAAAGGTAATATCTTGAAAACACTACATTTTAAGGGTTTATAGCAATATGATAAGTTAAACTACTTGTATATATACAATAACGCTACAGTTTACGAGAAACTATGAAAAACGCTTGCAATATACCGTTATATCACAATAAATAACCTCTTACTCTTCTATTTATTAGTTTAATGTAATGTAAGCTACTTATAGGTGCAAATTATTCTAAAAAAAGGATTGTATACTTCAATTTGTAGGAAAACAGCTATATATCACCGATAAATATCTAATATCATTGAAAACACTACATTTTATGGGTTTATAGCAATATGATAAGTAAAACTACTTGTATATATACAATAACGCTATAGTTTAGAAGAAACTATGAAAAACGCTTGCAATATACCGTTATATCACAATAAATAACCTCTTACTCTTCTATTTAATAGCTTAATGTAATGTAAGCTACTTATAGGTGCAAATTATTCTAAAAAAAGGATTTTATACTTCAATTTGTAGGAAAACAGCTATATATCACCGATAAATAGCTAATATCATTGAAAACACTACATTTTACGGGTTTATAGCAATATGATAAGTTAAACTACTTGTATATATACAATAACGCTACAGTTTACGAGAAACTATGAAAAACGCTTGCAATATACCGTTATATCACAATAAATAACCTCTTACTCTTCTATTTATTAGTTTAAAATAATGTAAGCTACTTATAGGTGCAAATTATTCTAAAAAAAGGATTGTATACTTCAATTTGTAGGAAAACAGCTATATATCACCGATAAATAGCTAATATCATTGAAAACACTACATTTTATGGGTTTATAGCAATATGATAAGTAAAACTACTTGTATATATACAATAACGCTACAGTTTACAAGAAACTATGAAAAACGCTAGCAATATACCGTTATATCACAATAAATAACCTCTTACTCTTCTATTTAATAGCTTAATGTAATGTAAGCTACTTATAGGTGCAAATTATTCTAAAAAGAGGATTTTATACTTCAATTTGTAGGAAAACAGCTATGTATCACCGATAAATAGCTAATATCATTGAAAACACTACATTTTAAGGGTTTATAGCAATATGATAAGTTAAACTACTTGTATATATACAATAACGCTACAGTTTACAAGAAACTATGAAAAACGCTTGCAATATACCGTTATATCACAATAAATAACCTCTTACTCTTCTATTTATTAGCTTAATGTAATGTAAGCTACTTATAGGTGCAAATTATTCTAAAAAGAGGATTTTATACTTCAATTTGTAGGAAAACACCTATATATCACCGATAAATAGCTAATATCATTGAAAACACTACATTTTAAGGGTTTATAGCAATATGATAAGTTAAACTACTTGTATATATATACAATAACGCTCCCGGGGTTTACAAAAAACTATAAAAAAAGGCTTGAAATATACCGTTATATAAACAAAAAATAACCTTTTACCCCTTCTTTTTATTAGCTTAATGAAAATGAAAAGCAAGGGGGCTATAGGTGCATATTATCAAAAAAGATGTTTTATATTTTAAATTTTTTGGGGAAAAACGCTAATATCATGAAACTAGCTAAAATCATTGAAAACTACATTTTAGGGGTTTATAGCAAATAAAAAGGGAAAAACCTACTTGTAATTTACAAAAACCCGCTACAGTTTGAAAAAAAACTATGAAAAACCTTTGCAATATCCCGTTTTTTACCCAAAATTTAAAAAACCCTCTTACTCTTCTATTTAATAGAATTTTAATGTAACCTACTTTTTAGGTGAAAAATTATTCAAAAAAGGGTTTTATATTTCAATTTGTAGGAAAACCCTATATATAAACCGAAAAAATACCCTAATATCTTTTAAAACCCCTTTACTTTTTAAGGGGTTTATGCAATATGATAACTTAAACTACTTGTAAAATTAAAAAACGCTACATTTTAACAAGAAAGTATAAAAAAAAAAGGGTGCAATATCCCTTTTTAATCAAAAAAAAAATAACCTCTTCCTTCTATTTATTAGCTTAATTAATTTTAAGCAAACTTATAGGTGCAAATTTTCTAAAAAAAAAAGGATGTATACTTAAAATTTTGTGGGGAAAACAGCTATTTTCACCAAACAAAAGCAAAAAACATTAAAAAAAACCACTTTTTGGGGGGTATAAAGCTTATCATAACGAAAATTCCCATTAATGATAAAAACACTAAAATTTAAATAAAAAATTTAATGAAAAACTCGTAAAATATACAATTTACCACAATAAGAGTCTAAAAAATCCATTATAAGCTTACAGTATTTAAAATAGCAATTTCTAACAAACCCCCCAACTATAATTCCACTTTTTTAAATTTTTCTCAGTAAAAAAAAAGGGGTGAAATAATGTAAATTTTTCGACTTTTTACCCTTAAAAAATACATTAAAATACTTGAAAAAACGTTGTTTTTAATAAAAAAATTGATACATAAATTCCATAAAAAAATACATATTTTAAGTTTTAAAAATTTTGTATAATATAGTTGGGAAAAGGGTGCTGAATAATGTCAAATTTCGACATTATTTAGCCTTTCATAAAACATTAAAATACTTGAAAAAACATTTTTTTTTAAAATTTAAAATTTGATATCAAAAATTTCATAAAAAATCCCTTTTTCTACTATTTTTTTTTGTAAAAAAAAGTTTTTAGCAAATAAAAAAAAGCTATTTTGCTACAGATAAAAAGAAATATATTTCAATTTGTAGAAAAAAAAAAACTTTTTCACTGTAACAGCTAAAATTGAAAACACTACATTTTGGGGGTTTATACCCAAATGAAAAGGGTAAAACTATTTTGAAATATTACAATAACGCTAAAAGTTTACAAGAAAATATAAAAACGCTTGCAATTTTACCTTTATATCACAATAAAAAACCCTCTTACTCTTCTTTTTAAATAGTTTAATGAAAATGTGGGCTATTTATAGGTGAAAAATTATTCAAAAAGGACGATTTTATACTTCAATTTGTGGGAAAAACCCGGGTTTTATATTTTTCACTGTTAAACTTGCAAAAACCCTTGAAAACACTACATTTTATGGGTTTTTTGGGCAATATAATAAGAAAAACCTATTTGGGATATATAAAATAACGTTTTATTTAGAAAAACTATAAAAAACCGCTTGAAAATATCCCGTTTATCACAAAAAATTTCCCCCTCTTACTCTTCTTTTAATAGTTTAAATGTAAGGGAAAAGCTATTTTATATTTTCAAATTATTCAAAAAGAGGATTTTATACTTCAATTTGTGGGGAAAAACAGCATTTTATCCCGAAAAATAGCAAATTTATCATTAAAAAACACAAACTTTTTAAAGGGTTTATAGAAATATGAAAAGTTAAACTATTGTATATATACAATAACGCTAAAAGTTTACGGAAACTAAAAAAAAACCTTGCAAAAAAGGGTTATATCACAAAAAAATAACCTCTTACTTTTCTTTTTATTATTTTTAATTTTAAATGAAAGGTACTTTAGGGGAAAATTATTCAAAAAAAAGGGAATTGTATACTTTTTTGGGAAAAAAAAAAGGGCTATAATCCCCGGGGGGAAAATATTTTAATATCTTGAAAACACTACATTTTTGGGTTTAAAAGCAATATGATAATTTAAAAACTACTTGTAAAATTACAAAAACGCTATATTTTGGGAAAAAACTATAAAAAAAACGCTTCCCAATTTTCCCGGGTTATATCCAATAAATAACCTCTTCTCTTCTATTTAATAGCTTAATGAAATGTAACCCCTACTTATAGGTGAAAATTTTCAAAAAAGAGGATTTTATACTTAAATTTGTAGGAAAACAGCTTATATCACCGAAAAAATAGCTAATATCATTAAAAAACCACTACTTTTTAGGGGTTTTAAAGAAATTGATAAGTTAAACTACTTGTATATATACAATAACCCCTTACAGTTTACGAAAAAACTATAAAAAAACGCTTGAAATAAAACCGTTTTTTTCCCAAAAATAAATAACCTCTTCTTTTTCTATTTATTATTTAAAAATAATGAAGCTATTTATGGGTAAAATTTATTCAAAAAAAGGATTGTAAAACTTAAATTTGTGGGAAAACAGCTATTATCACCGATAAATAGCAAATATCATTAAAAAACACTACTTTTTTGGGTTTTAAAGAAATAGTAAGTAAACTACTTTTTATTAAAAAATAACGCTACAGTTTCCAAGAAACTATAAAAACCCTTAGCAATATACCGTTATATCAAATAAAAACCTTTTACTTTTCTTTTTAATAGTTTAAAATGAAATTTGTAAGTACTTATAGGTGCAAATTACAAAAAAAGGGGTTTTTTATACTTCAATTGTGGGAAAACAGCTATGTATCACCGATAAATAGCAAAATATCTTTTAAAAACACTCCCATTTTGGGGGTTTTAGCAATTGATAATTTTAAAACTACTTGTATATATACAAAAAACGTTTACATTTTAAAAAGAAACTATAAAAAACGTTTTGCAATATCCCGTTATATCAAAATAAAAAACCCTTTTCCTTCTTCTATTTATTAGCTTAATGAATGTAACTACTTATAGGTGCAAATTTTTCCCTAAAAAGAGGATTTTATACTTAAATTTTTGTAAAAAACAGTATATACCCACCGATAAATGCTAATATCATAAAAAACACTACTTTTAAAGGGGTTTATAGCAAAAATGATAAGTTAAACTACTTGTATTATAAACAATAACGCTACAGTTTACAAAAAACTAAAAAAAACCCTTGGAAATATACCGTTTTTATCACATAAATAACTTTCTTTTCTATTTTTTAGCTTAATTTTAATGTAAGAAAGAGCATAAAAGGGCTATTATTCAAAAAAAAAGGGATTTTATACTTAAATTTTGGTAGGAAAAAGCTATAACCCACTGAAAAACTGCAAAAATCTTGAAAACCTACTTTTTTAGGGGGGTTTATGCAAATATAATAATTAAAATACTTGTATAAAAACCCAATAACGTTTACATTTAGAAAAAAACTAAAAAAACGCTTGCAATTCCCGTTATATCCCCAATAAATAACCTCTTACTCTTCATTTAATAGCTTAATGAAATGTAACCTTTTATAGGTGAAAATTATTCAAAAAGGGGTTTTTTATCCTTCAATTTGTGGGAAAAAACAGCTATATATCCCCCGATAAATAGCTAATTCTTTGGGAAAACCTACTTTTTAAAGGGGTTTATGAAATTTGAAAAACTTAAACTACTTGTAATATCCCAAAAAACGTTTTACATTTTTTTTTTTTTAAGAAAGAAATAAAAAACCGGCGCAATATCCCTTTTTTTAATCATAATAAAAAACCTTTTAACTCTTCTATTTTTAGCTTAAGGTAATGAAAGCTATTTAAATAGGTGAAAATTATTCAAAAAAAAAGGTTGTATACTTCAATTTTTTGGGGAAAACAGCTAAATCCCCGAAAAAAACTACAAAAATAAATTGAAAAAACACTTTTTGGGGGTAAAAAGCATTATCATAACGTAAATTCCTCATTAAGATATAAAACTAAAATTTAAATAAGAAATTTGAAAAACTCGTAAAATTATACAATTGTACCACAAATAGAGTCTAAAACCCCTATTAAAATTTACATTTGGGGTTAAAAAAATAGAAATTTTTCTAACGAAAAAAACTATAATTCCCCTTTTTTGAATTTCTCAGTCAAAAAAGGGCTAAATTTTTTTGTCAATTTTCGACATTTTTTAGCCTTTAAAAAAAACATTAAAATACTTGAAAAAACGTTGTTTTTAATAAAAAATTGATACAAAAATTAATGAAAAAAAACATTTTTTTAAGCTTATAATATTGTAAAAATTTTAGTTGTTTTAAAAAGTGCTGAAAAATTTTAAAATTTTTCGACTTTTTTTATGCTTTCAAAAATACTTTAAAAACACTTGAAAAAAAGTTTTTTTTTAAGTTTAAAAATTTGCTACCAAAATTTTCATGAAAAAATACATATTCTTGCTAAAAACAATGTAAAATATAGTTGTGAAAAAGTGTAAATAATGCCCAAATTTCGCCTTTTTTTAGCTTTTAAAAAATACATAAAAATTTTTCAAAAAACAATGTTTTTAAGTTTAAAATTGATATCAAAATTTTTCATGAAAAATACTATTTTTAAGCTTTTAAATTTTTGTAAAAATAGTTGTAGCAAATATAAAAAGTTTTTTAGTACGATATAAAAAAATATCTTAAATTTGTAGAAAAAAACAACTCTTAAATGAAAAACTACCAAAAAATCATTAAAAAACACTACATTTTATGATTTTTTTAAAAGCAATATAGTAAGAAAATTTATTTGTAATATACAATAACGCTAGATTTTTACAAAAAAATTTTAAAAAAACGCTTCCCAAATATACCGTTATATCACAATAAAAAACCTTTTTACTCTTGTATTTAATAGTTTAAATGAAAAAGTAAGCTACTTATAGGTGAAAAATTATTCAAAAAAGAGGACTTTATTTTTCCCCAATTTTGTGGAAAACAGCTATATATCACTGATAACTAGCTAAAATCATTGAAAACACTACTTTTTAAAGGGGTTTATAGCAATATAAAAAGAAAAAACTCTTGATATGTACAATAACGCTACAGTTTCCAAAAAACTATAAAAAAACGCTTGAAATTTATCCCGTTATATCAAATAAAAAACCTCTTACTTTCTTTTTATTAGTTTAATGTAGTGTAAGTACTTATGGTGAAAATTATTCTAAAAGGGGGTTTTTTATCTTAAAATTTGTGGGAAAACAGCTATATATCCCCGGGCAAATAGCTAATATCTTTGAAAAAACTACTTTTTAAGGGGTTTTATAGCAATATAAATAAGAAAAAATATTTTGTAAAATTTACAAAAATTTTTACATTTTAGAAGAAACTATGAAAAACGCTTCCCAATATACCGTTATATACAATAAAAAACCTCTTACTCTTTTTTTTAATAGTTTAAAATGAAGTAAGCATTTATAGGTCCCAAAATTATTAAAAAAGGAGGTTTTTATACTTAATTTGTGGGAAAACAGTATTTTCCCGATAAATAGCTAATATCATTGAAAACACTACTTTTTAAAGGGTTTATAGCAATTGATAAGAAAAACTACTTGCATATATACAAAAAACGCTACATTTTTACAAGAACTATAAAAAACGCTTGCAATATCCGGGTTATATCAAAATAAAAACCTCTTATTTTCTTTTTATTATTTAATTTTAATGTAAGCTATTTATAGGTCCAAATTATTTTTAAAAAAACGATTTATATTTTCCCCCCAATTTGCGGGGAAAACCCAGCTATATATCACCGATAACTACTAAAATTATTGAAAAGAACCATTTTGAGGGTATAAAGCATTATCAAAAAGGAAAAATTCCCTTTTCTATTAAGGATATAACACAAAATTAAAGAAGAAACTATGAAAAAACGTATAATATACAATTTTATACAATTAGAGTCTCAAACCCCTTATTATAAGTTTACAGTGGGTTTAAAAAATTAGAAATTTTCCCAAAAAAACAACTTTTAATTCCACATTTTAAAATTTCTTATAAAAAAAAGGGGGCTAAATAAGGGTCAATTTTCGCATTTTTTAGCCCTTAAAAAAATAATTAAAATACATGAAAAAACATTTTTTTTTTAAAATTAAAATTGATACAAAAAATTACAATAAAAAATCCCTTTTTTTAAGCTTATAATATTGTATAATATGGGTTTGTGAAAAATTTGCTGAATAATTTTTAAATTTCGACTTTTTTTTAGGTTTTCTAATACTTTCAAAACTTAAAAAAACCCGTTTTTTTTTTAAGTTTAAAAATTGCTACCTAAATTTGGGGAAAATAAAATTTTTTTAGCTTAAACAAGTAAAAAATAGTTGTGAAAAAGGGCTAAATAATGTAAAATTTGGGAAATTATTCAGCATTTAAAAATACAAAAAAATTTCTTAAAAAAACAATGTTTTTAAAAATAAAATTGATAATCTAAATTTCATGAAAAATACATATTTTTAGCTTTTAATTTTGTAAAATATATTTTTTAGCAAATATAAAAGCTATTTAGCTACAGATTTAAAGAAATAAAACTTAAATTTTGTAGAAAAAAAAACTTTTCCCATAAATAACTACAAAAAAAATTTCCCCAATTAAAAACCACTACTTTTTTAATTTTTCCAGAAATATAGAAAGTAAATTTACTTGTATATAACAATAACGCTACATTTTTACAAGAAACTTTTGAAAACGTTTGAAATTATACCGTTAAAATCAAATAAATAACCTCTTACTCTTCTATTTATTAGTTTAATTTGTAATGTAAGCTACTTATGGGGCCAAATTATTCAAAAAAAACATTGTATACTAAATTTTTGCAGGAAAACAGCATATATCACCGATAATAGCAAAAATTAAAATTGAAAAAAAAACCATTCTGAGGGTATAAAGCAAAACATAAGGAAATTTCCCTTCTTTTAAAAATTAAAATAAAAACACTAAAATTTAAAAAAAGAAACTATAAAAAAACACGTATAAAATTTTTTATACAATATAGAGCCCAAAAACTCCTATTTTTAAGTTTACGTATTTTAAAAATTAGCAATTTCCCAACGAAAACAACAAAATTCCACATTTTAAATTTTCCTCTAAAAAAAAAGGGCTAAATTAAATTGTAAATTTTCGACTTTTTTTAGCCCTTCAAAAACATTAAACCCCTTAAAAAAACTTGTTTTTAAGAAAAAAATTTGGGATACAAAAATTTTCATAAAAATACATATTTTAAGTTTCATAATATTGTAAAATATGGGTGTGTAATGCTAAATAAATGCCCAAATTTCGACATTTTTTTTTGGCCTTCAAAAAAAACTTAAAAAAACACTTAAAAAAAACTTTTTTTTTTTAGATTAAAATTGGACCTAAATTTCAAAAAAAAATTATTTTTTTTAGTCTAACATTGTAAATTATATTTTTTTTGAAAAAGTGTTTGAATAATGTCAAATTTCGACATTATTTAGCCTTTCAAAAATACATTAAAATACTTGAAAAAACATTTTTTTTTAAGATTAAAATTGATATTTTAAATTTCATGAAAATCCATATTTCTAGCTTTTTAAATTTTTGTAAAATAGGGGTAAAAATTTTAAAAAGCTTTTTTGCTACAAATATAAAGAAATATACTTAAATTTTGTAGAAAAAAAAAACTTTTCACGGAAAAACTAGCAAAAAAAAAATTTTTTTTTAAAAAAAAAACACTACTTTTTATGGGTTTATAGCAAAAACATGTAAAATATCCCAAATACTTGTATATATACAATAACCACATTTGGGCAAGAAACTTGAAAAACGCTTGAAATAACCGTTATATCACAATAAAAAACCCTCTTTTTTCTATTTAATAGCTTAATGTAATGTAACCTTTATGGGTGCAAATTATTCTAAAAAGACGATTTTAAAATTTCCCAATTTGTAGGAAAAGAGCTTTTCACGGAATAACTAGCAAAAATCTTGGGAAAACACTACTTTTTGGGGGGTTTTATAGCAATATAAAAAGGGTAAAAAAAATTTGAAATATATACAATAACGCTATAGTTTAAAAAACTATGAAAAACGTTCCCAATAAAACCTTTATATCACAATAAATAATTTTCCTTACTCTTCTATTAATGTTTTAAATGTAATGTAAGCTATTTATAGGTGAAAATTATTCTAAAAAGAGGTTTTTTATATTTTTCAATTTGGGGAAAAACAGTTATATATCCCGTAAATAGCTAATATCATTGAAAACACTACTTTTAAGGTTTACAATATGATAATTTAAAACTACTTGTATATTTTACAATAAGGGGTAACATTTAAAGAAACTATAAAAAACCCCTAGAAATTACCGTTTTTATAAAAAAAAAAAAACCTCTTATTCTTTTTATTTAATAGCTTAATGTAATGTAAGCTATTTTAAGGTGAAAAATTTTTCAAAAAAGGGTTTTTTATACTTCAATTTGTGGGAAAACATTATATATCCCGTTTAAATAGCAAATATCTTTGAAAACACTTTTTTTTTTAAAGGGGTTTATAGAAAATTGATAAGTTAAACTACTTGATATTTTAAAATAACGCTACAGTTTAAAAGGGAAACTATGAAAAAGGTTGCAATATCCCCGTTATATCACAATAAAAAAACCTCTTACTCTTCTATTTATTGGGCTTAATGTAATGTAAAAAGGACCCATATAGGTGCATATTATTCTAAAAATTTTTTTATCTTAAATTTTGAAAGGAAACAGCTATATACCCATGTTTAACTAGTTTTAAAAAATTAAAAACACTACTTTTTAGGGGTTTATACAATATAATAATTTAAAACTACTTGTTATATAAAATAACGCTACAGTTTAGAAAAAAAACATAAAAAAACGCTTGCAATATCCCGTTATATCACAATAAAAAACCCTCTTACTGCTTTTTAATAGTTTAAAATGTAATGTAACCTACTTATAGGTGCAAATTTTTCAAAAAAGATTTTTTTTTATACTTCAATTTGTAGGAAAACAGCTATATTTCACCGATAAAAGTTAATATCTTTTTTTTTTTTTTAAAAATACATTTTAAGGGTTTATAGAAAATATGATAAGAAAAACAAATTGCATATATAAAATAACGCTACATTTCAAGAAACTATGAAAAACGCTTGCAATATCCCCTTTATACACAATAAAAAACCCTCTTACCTTCTTTATTTATTAGCTTAATGTAATGTAAGCTATTTATGGGCCCAAAATTTATTCAAAAAAAAAGGGTTTGTTTTACTTCAATTTGTGGGAAAAAGGGCCTATTATCCCGAAACTAGCAAAAATTTTTGGGGAAAAAAAACACATTTTGAGGGTATAAAGCTTTTCAATGGTTTAAATTCCTTTTTTAAATGATATAACACTAAAATTTAAGAAAAAACTATAAAAAAACACGATAATATACAATTTTTTTTCCCCAATATGGGGTCTAAAACCTCCAAATTATAAGCTTACAGATTTTAAAAATAGCAATTTCCAACGAAAACAACTATAATTCCATTTTTTAAATTTTTCTCTATCAAAAAAGGGTGAATAATGCAATTTTCGACTTTTTTTTTACCCCTTAAAAAATCATAAAATACTTAAAAAAACCCTTTGTTTTTAAAAATAAAATTGATACATAAATTAAAATAAAAATACTTTTTTAAGTTATAATATTGTATAATATAGTTGTGTAAAAGGGGCGGGAATAATTTTAAAAATTTCGACATTTTTTAGGCTTTAAAAATATACACCCAAACACTTAAAAAAAACGTTGTTTTTAAGATTAAAATTCCCTACCAAAAATTTTCATGAAAAATACATTTTTTTTAGCTCATAACAATGAAAAATAATTTGTGAAAAAAGTGCTGAATAATGTCAAATTTCGACATTATTCAGCATTTAAAAAATAAAAAAAAGATTCTTAAAAAACAATTTTTTAAGATTAAAATTGAATTAAATTTAAATAAAAAAATCAAAATTTTTTAGCTTTAATTTTTTTAAAAATATGTTGTGGGAAAAAATTTAAAAAAAAGCTTTTTTAGCTACAGTTTTAAAAAAATATCTTAAATTTGTAGAAAAAAAAAAAACTCTTCAATGATAAAAAGCTAAAATTATTGAAAAAAACTACTTTTTATGAGTTTACAGCAAAAAAGAAGAAAATTTATTTTGTATATATACAAAAAACGCTAATTTTTACAAGAAACTATGAAAAACGTTTTCAAAAACCCGTTATACCCCAAAAAATAAATAACCTCTTATTTCTTCTATTTATTGCTTAATGTAATGTGGGTTTACTTATGGGTGAAAATTTTCAAAAAAGAGGTTTTTTATACTTAAATTTTGTGGGAAAAAACAGCTAATATCACCGAAAAATTTGAATATCTTTGGGGAAAAACACTACTTTTTTAAAAGGGGTTTATAGAAATATGAAAGTAAAACACTTGTAATATACAATAACGCTACATTTTACAAAAACTATGAAAACGCTTGAAAAAATATCCCGTTATATCACAATAAATAAACCTCTTACTCTTCTATTTATTAGCTTAATGTAATGAAAGCTACTTATAGGCCCAAAAAATTATTCAAAAAAAACGATTGAAATCTTCAATTTCCCGGGAAAAACCTATAAAATCACCGATAACTAGCAAAAAATTTTTGAAAAAAACACATTCTGAGGGTATAAACATTACCCAAAAAGGTAAATTCCTTCTTTTAAATTTATTTTAAACACTACAATTAAAAAGGGAAACTATGAAAAACCCCGTAAATATACAATTTTATCACAATATAGAGCCCCAAACCCCTTATTTAAGCTTACAGTGGGTTAAAAATTAGCAATTTCCCCCAAAAAACAACTAAAATTTCCACATTTTAAATTTCTCTATAAAAAAAGGGCTGAATAATGCCCTTTTTCGACATTTTTTACCCCTTTTTAAAAAAATGCTTTAAAAAAACCCTTGAAAAAACTTTTGTTTTTAGAAAAAAATTTTGATCAAAAATTTCATTATAAATACATTTTTTAAAGCGCATAATATTGTAAAATATAGGTGTGTAATGCTGAAAAAGGGTAAAATTTTTCGACATTTTTTTGGCCTTCAAAAATACTTTAAAAACATTAAAAAAACGTTTTTTTTTTAGATAAAATTGGGGACCTAAATTTCATAAAAAATTTATTTTTTTTAGCTCATCCCCTTGGGTTAAAATTTAGTTTGAAAAAAGTGCTGAATAATGTAAAATTTTCGACATTTATTTAGCCTTTAAAAAATTTAAAAAAAAAATTTCTTAAAAAAAAACTTGTTTTTTAAGTTTAAAAATTTGATATTTTAAATTTCATGAAAAAAACATATTTCTAGCTTTTTAATTTTTTTTAAAAATAGTGGTAAAAAATTTAAAAAAAACCCTTTTTTGGGCTCCCAAAAAATATTTAAAAGGGAAAATATATTTAAATTTTGTAAAAAAAAACCCAACTCTTCACTGTAACAGCAAAAATCATTAAAAAACCCCTACATTTTAGGGTTTTATGCAAAAAATACATTTATATTTTACAAATACTTGTATATATCCCAATAACGCTACAGTTTACAAAAAAACTATAAAAAACCCGTTTTGCAATTTTTACATTTTATATCACTAAAAAACCTTTTACTCTTCTATTTATTAGTTTATTGTAATGTAACCTATTTATAGGTGAAAATTTTATTCAAAAAAAAGGATTGTATATTTCCCTTTTGGGGAAAAAACAGCTATATATCCCCGTTAAATAGCAAAAATCATTAAAAACACAACTTTTTAAAGGGGTTTTTATAGAAATTTTAAAAGTTAAACATTTTGTATTTTATACAAAAAAGCTACAGTTTACAAAAAAACTATAAAAAAAAAAAGGGCTTCCCAATTACCGTTATACACAATAAATAACCTTTACTTTCATTTAATAGTTTAATGAAAATGTGGGCTACTTAAAAGGTGAAAATTTTTCTAAAAAGACGATTTTATACTTCAATTGTGGGAAAAAGAGCTATATATCACTGATAACTAGTTTAAAATCATTAAAAAACACTACATTTAGGGGTTTTATAGCAATATAAAAAGGAAAAACTACTTGTAAATTAAAATTTAACGCTTTTAGTTTAGAAAAAACTATGAAAAACGTTTGCAATATACCGTTATATCACAAAAAATTTAACCTCTTCTCTTCTATTTAATAGCTTAATGTAATGTAAGCTATTTATGGGGTTCAAATTATTCTAAAAAGGATTTTTATTTTCAATTTGTAAAAAAAACAGCTATATACCCCCGATAATACTAATTCATTAAAAACCCACAACTTTTTAAAGGGGTTTATAGCAATAGGGAATAATTAAACACTTGTAAAATATAAAATTAACGCTACAGTTTACAAAAAAACTTAAAAAACCCGCTTGCAATATACCTTTATATCACAAAAAAAATAATTCTTATTTCTTCTATTAATAGCTTAAGAAATTGAAAAGATTTATGGGTGAAAATTTATTCAAAAAAAGAGGATTTTAACTTAAATTTTGGTGGGAAAAACAGCTTTTATATCCCGAAAAAATGCAAATTCTTTAAAAAAACCTACTTTTTAAAGGGTTTTTTATAGCAATATGATAATTTAAAAACTACTTGTATTATACAATGACGCTACATTTTACAAAAAACTATAAAAACGCAAAGAAATTTTACCGTTTTTAATCAAATAAAAAAACCTCTTATTCTTCTATTTAATAGTTTAAATGAAAGGTAAGCTATTTATGGGTTGCAAATTTTCAAAAAAGAGGATTTTATACTTAAATTTTTGTGGAAAAACAGCTATATATCACCGAAAAATAGCTAATATCATTAAAAACACTCCCTTTTAAGGGTTTATAGGCAATATGAAATTTAAACTACTTTATATATACAATAACACTACATTTTACAAGAAACTATAAAAAAACGCTAGCAATATATTTTTTATATCACAAAAAATAACCTTTTACCCCTTTTTTTTAATAGTTTAAATGTAAATGTAAGCTACTTATAGGTGAAAATTTATTCTAAAAAGGGATTTTATACTTCAATTTGTAGGAAAACAGCTATATATCCCGAAAAATAGTTTAATATCATTAAAAACACTACTTTTTAAAGGGTTTAAAAGGGGGGAATATGATTTTTTTAAAACTACTTGTATATATACAAAAAACGCTACAGTTTACAAAAAAACTATAAAAAACGCTTGCAAAAACCCTTTATTTCACAATAAAAAACCCCCCTTACTTTTCTATTATTATTTTAATGTAATGAAAGCTTTTAAAGGGAAAAAAATTTTCTAAAAAGAGGATTTTATATTTCCCAATTTGTGGGAAAAAACCCGCTATTTTATCACCGATAAATACCCTTAAATTTTCATTAAAAAACACTACTTTTAAAGGGGTTTATAGCAATATAAATAAGTTAAACTACTTGTATATATTCCAAAAAACGCTACATTTTAAAGAAACTTTTGAAAAAGGCTTGCAATTTTCCCTTTATACCCAAAAAATAAAAAACCTTTTTAAATCTTCTATTTATTAGTTTAATGAAATGAAAAGAAGGGGGGCATATAGGGGCATATTATTCTAAAAAGATGATTTTTTTACTTCAATTTTTTAGGAAAACACATATATCACTGATAACTAGCTAAAATCTTGAAAACACTACATTTTATGGGTTTATAGCAATATAATAATTAAAACAAATTTGAAATATTACAATAACGCTCCCGTTTTAGAAAAAACTATAAAAAAACCCTTGAAATATCCGTTTATCAAAATTTAAATAACCTCTTACTTTCTATTTAATAGTTTAAATGTAAGAAAACCTTTTTTAAAGGTGAAAATTTTTCTAAAAAGAGGATTTATATTTAAATTTTGGGAAAACAGCTATATTTTTCCCCGAAAATAGCAATATCTTTGGAAAAACCCAACTTTTTAAAAGGGTTTATACAATTTTGTTTAATTTAAAAACTACTTGAAATATCCAATAACGCTACAGTTTACAAAAAAAATTTTGAAAAACGTTTGCAATATACCTTTTATTCAAAAATAAATAACTTTTTTAACTTTTCCCTTTTTAATAGCTTAATGAAAAGGTAAGCTACTTATAGGGAAAAAATTATTCTAAAAGAGGATTTTTACTTCAATTTGTAGGGAAAACAGCTATATATCACCGATAAATAGCTAATATCATTGAAAACACTACATTTTAAGGGTTTATAGCAATATGATAATTTAAAAAACTATGTTATATACAATACACTACAGTTTACAAGAAACTATGAAAAAACGCAAAGCAATATACCGTTATATCACAATAAATAACCTCTTATTCTTCTATTTAATAGCTTAATGTAATGTAAGCTACTTATAGGTGCAAATTATTCAAAAAAAGAGGATTTTATACTTCAATTTGTAGGAAAAACAGCTATATACACGATAAATAGCTAATATCATTGAAAACACTACTTTTTAAGGGTTTATAGCAATAGATAAGTTAAACTACTTGTATATATACAATAACGCTACAGTTTACAAGAAAACTATAAAAAAAACGCTAGAAAAATATACCGTTTATATCACAATAAATAACCTCTTACTCTTTTATTATATTAAATGTAATGTAAGCTACTTATAGGTGCAAATTATTCTAAAAAGAGGATTTTATACTTCAATTGTAGGAAAACAGCTATATATCACCGATAAATAGCTAATACTCATTGAAAAACACTACATTTTAAGGGGTTATAGCAATATGATAAGTTTAAACTACTTGTATATATATACAATAACGCTACAGTTTACAAGAAACTATGAAAAACGCTTGCAATATACCGTTATATCACAATAAATAAACCTCTTACTCTTCTATTATTAGTTAATGTAATGTAAGCAAACTTATAGGTGCAAATTTAAATTCTAAAAAGAGGATTTATACTTCAATTTGTAGGAAAACAGCTATATATCACCGATAAATAGCTAATATCATTGAAAACACTACATTTTAAGGGTTTATAGCAATATGATAAGTAAAACTACTTGTATATATACAATAACGCTACAGTTTACAAGAAACTATGAAAAAGGCTTGCAATACCGTTATTATCACAAATAAATAAACTCTTACTCTTCTATTTATTAGCTTAATGTAATGTAAGCAGAGATATAGGTGCATATTATTCTAAAAAGATGATTTTATACTTCAATTTGTAGGAAAACAGCTATATATCACTGAAAATAGCTAAATCATTGAAAACAACTACATTTTATGGTTTATAGCAAATATGAAACTACTTTATTTACAAAAAAAAACCCCCAAAGTTTAAAAAAACTTTTGAAAAAAACCTTTGAAATAACCGTTATATCAAAAAAAAC